>JAQFYG010000094.1:0-53799 GCA_034694325.1 Entomobrya corticalis
TCATGGAAAATGGTGACGCACAGGTATTGTACATGTAACGATGACAAAGTTTCTGTTTTATTTGTAAACACAAAAAATTCTGGGCTTCTGTTGGAGTTCCCAAGCAGGTTTATACTACTTACATGGATGAACTAACGAAATTCTGTAAAAGAAAGGAGCTTAATTTTTTTTGTGAGATTAGTTGTAATGTAACACACGAAAACAAATCATCATACACTCATCCTTGAGGATCAGGAGAAGTTCGAAGTTGCGAAAAAAGTACAACTATTTATTATAGATTAGGAAAGTGAAAGTGATTAAATCCACATGGAATTTATATAGTCCCATATAATAATACACCTTTTTTCTGCTGATTCCAAATGGAGTGGGCTTAAGCAATCATTTTTATTTTATTTTGCTTTCTCCGATCTTCCTTTCCTCTGAATAGCAAAAACTACAAAAACAAACATCAACATTCGCAGAAAGCGGGGTTAGAGGAAAAACCATGGCGATGTTGATAACAATGTCTCCGAAAAAAGGAACGAAACCCATTTTATCGTTTTCTTCACATAGTTTTATAACATTATTTTTCCCTGTTGTCATGATGATGCTCATAGTCATCAGCATCATCGTTCTTGGTTGAATAAATTTCTTTGAGTTTTATACATATATTCATTCATAACATGGCAGTTTTTTTTCGCGAATTTTACCATCTATAATTAATGTACATATGTTTTATAGTTTGACTAGAATCAACACAGACATGAAAGCACACACATTCCCATGCAGGTCTACGAATGAAAGACGAAGAGAGAAAAAAAGAGAGAGAAAAAGAGCGACCTTCTGTTGGTCATTAGCAAGACCATAATATGGAATTAACTTTTGGGAAAATGTGAGATAAGGGCTAACTAACTGGCAAATTCAGCATCTTGTTTCTTCTCTCTTTCACCACTGCCCCTCCTCCTCCTCTTTTCTCTGCTTCTCAACTTACAAGAGAACAAAAAAAACATTGCTACGTAACCAGTATATTTTTTTGCACAGATAAACATACAAAAACAAAATGTACATATTTTCTATAGACTAGAGTTCATAGACATGTCGTCTTCCTCTTTGCGTCATGTACACTTTACCCTCATGTCTTGGTTTTCAAGCATTTCTTTTTTTACTGATGTGCTATCATGATATTATTATTTGGTTGGCTTGCCTGTTGTTGTTCCGCTTCTTGGAAGAATAACAAACTTAATAGTATATCATCTCATCAAGAAATGCCCTTTTTATCAGTAGTACCAGCAGCAGGAGAAGAAGAGCAGGAGCCTTCTATCAAAAATTACATGTGCGTGATTTTTCCGCGAGCTACCATTTTCAGATGAATAGATAAGTACCTATTACCTTCCTCAATAGGAACGACTGTGTCTATGCAGCAGTAATGGAGCAGCCCTTTCCTTCCTTTTGGCTTGTTTGGCTTATCTTATTACCCCAAACGAGGAAAATGAGTTTAGGCGCTCCGGTTTTTTGTCAGTAGAAGTAGGTGAGTAAGTATATGGGCACCTAACTGTGTCGCCCACTCTTTTGCAATTTTATAGTTTCGCATTCCAAACTTTTTTGCTCGACACCGCAGAGTATAGGTACTTCCCATGGTTAATGTCCATGATGACGACGGTTGCATTCGATCAGGTATGGCATTCATTCACCAATATCATTATTGATACAAGTCAACAAACTTTATTTTTTTGCAATAAAGCATTTTTTGCTTTTCCAGTTTTAATGGAATCTTATTTTTTATAGTCAAAAAAGCTATGCCATGCCAGCACAATGGAAAAGTCAATCAAGTCCCTTCAATTCAAGGCCTTGGTCACATCAAATAAAGCTATGATATTCAATTGTTGTGTTGGTTGTCAGGAAAGATGAGATTTTCTGAGGTTTATTTATACTTCTCATGTGTGCGTGCATTTGTGTGTGGTACAAACAAGTAGAAGATGATGATGCAGTGTTATTTCATCATATTCCTCCTCCCTCACCTTCTCCACTTGTTCTTCTCATCTTCTCAAAAGACGACAAGGTGAGGGAGGAACGGATGCTATGAATACAATATTTTTTGGGAGGAAAATGCACATAGTGCACACATCTTTCTTTGGCATTCTTGTCGCATTGAGTATGTTACGATGTGATTCATGTGATGTGTACACGTCTTTCAAATCAAAGTTAACTTAACTTTGCACTTGTTACGAACACAAAATTGAAGTGATAGTGCCTGTAGCAGCTAAATTGATATATTTTTGACGTTCATCTTTTCAAGTCTCAAGTTTTTTTCTTAGATGATCATCACGACAACGATCATATTGCATTTGTAGTGAGCTAGCAATAGACACAACATAAATATGTGAACCACGCCACACTACCACAGACACATACAGAGAGAGCAAAACAACGCACATTAACAGTAACAGTGTATAAGGCAAAAGGTAAGATCATTCAGCAGTAGTTGCTCACTCACCATATCAGTTTAGTTTGTAACTTTGCTCTCTTATTTTTATTTTTATTATTATTACCATTCCCTTTACTTTGCTCAACGGCAATATAGTAGTAAATATCAGTAGCAGCGTTTTTTAGCGTTACAGCTTCTTACTCGCTTCTCTTCTGCCCTGCCGTTGAGAACAAAGTTGAACAAAACCATGTGAGATGTGAGATCTGTTGGGTTTGCCAGCTTGCATTGCACTCACTCAGCCAGTGTGTGAGTAGTGAGTACGCTTGAGGCTTGAGGAGACGTTGGAGGAGTTTTACTACTTACTAGCCTTCATCATGAACTAATGGTGCCAGACTTGCTTTACCTGTCATCGAGGGAGCACATATCACAGAGAATCTCTGCTGCTGCAGCGCTCCTCACTACTGCTTATTATAGTGCAGTGATACAACTTGTCGTTCGACACTTGGTCGTCTCTCTCAACATCGCTTGAAGAAGAAGAAGAAGAGTCAGGTGAATTGTGAGACTTTTTCTTACTATTTTTTTGAGGCTTAATATTTTTGTACCGCTGTGCCTCTGTGTTGTATATGTGAGTGTGTGGCATTAGTTTTCTAACTTTTTTTTGTTGCCGTTTGTTGTTATTGTGTCGCCGTTTTTTGTGTTTTCGTTGTTGTAATTGTAACATGTTTCCCAAGAAACGGAACAGACTTGGTCTGAAGTAGCTTCCCTTTTTAATATGTTTACCTAATATGTAATAATAATATTATTACCATGTTTATTTGTTGCTGCGGTTGCTAATAAAATTATTCGTGTTGTCTCTGTTGTTATTAGTCGTATTTTATTGTTGTATTCAATAAGTGCACTCTTCTTCACCACACCGGCTCCAACAACAAAAAAGAAGTTGGTTCTCCCTCTTTCTCTTTTGTAGGCTTTCCAAGCGGAAATCATCTCTTTCTACTGGTGACGTTATGACTGTAAGAATATAAAATATATTATGAAGAATAAGAGCAGTAACAATAAATAATAATCATTTGTACTGGTATTTGCTATATGCTTTTGTGTTTTTCTCCTTATGTAACCTTCTTAAGTCGAGCTTCTTTCTTTATTTTTTGGCTAAATACAAAAGAGCCCTTCACGCTACATTAACAACAAGTTTTTTGTGGATAGCGTTTTAGTAGTTCTCTGTTTGTGAAAGGCTCACTCATAATTCCTCTTTAAGAAAAATGAAATGATGAAGTAGTCAGTAGTCGTGCTTGAGTTGCGTATATCACGTCCTTTTCGTCGTGGAGAAGTTGGTAGGTGAAGCGTTGTTATCAATACGCCCCAGAAATGACAAGAGTTATAGCTTGGAAATCAAAATACCCACTGGTGGTGGTGACTGGCTTGCTTGTGAATAAGAACATCAGGCATTATGCATATTATCAGCTTGTGTGGTAACTTTTCATTCTTTGTCAGAAAACTAACCAATCAAGACAGTTTTTAAAATACATTTTTGCAAAACAGTAATCATTTCTATTTATGATTAGTATGATTGCATAGTGTAGTAATAGGAAATATTATGGTTTGATATGGTTAGTACACCTCTGCCATGCAATTACTGCCATCAATTATTTTTTTCTCCTTTTCAAGACTCTAACACAGATTTTGAATGAATGTGAATGAGCCATGTGCTTTCTCTCAATGTTGAATGTATCATCTTTATCTTTTGGCAACGTAATCATAATCACCGTCATTACTACAGACAGTGTGCACCGAACCCGTCATTCTTTCGTATGAATCTGTCATGAATTAGAGACGCGTTTCTTGGCACTGTTTTTACCCTGCTTTTCCTAGAGAGCTGTGTCGCAGAAATATTATTTTACAAAGAAAAAGATGAGGAACGTTTACGGTGAATATAAGTAGATGCAATATACGACTTACCTGTAGACACAGATACCTACTTCAAAATTACTTGTTTTTGCCCCTCTTCTTCTTTACATTAAAACTATATTTTGTTCGAAGAAGCTTTTTTTTCAAAGTTTCTTTCAAAGTATTACAAAAATATTAAAATAAAATATATAGTCACGTTGTCGGGAAGGGGAAAAGGACAATAATGTAGTGGACAAAGCTTTTTTATTGCTTTTGAATGCTATAAAGCCATGACTATGACGATCATGATGATTCTCCTTTTGATAATTATCATCGTCAACATCATCATCATGCTCACAGCAGTGTAGTAATTAGCCATCATTCCGAGTGAATACCACCTCTCCATCATCCTCCTCCTCCGGCCTCACAGTAGAGGCAACAAAGAGCAAAGAAAAAAGAGTTTAAGCTGGGAAAAAATACAAAAATAATTATACAGAGTCATTCACTGCACTGCACACACAAAAAAAGTCTCAACAACAATAATAATGATAATATCCGCTATTGTGAATTTTTTTTTCGTAGCATAGTATCAACAACAGTAGAACAACGTTTCACATCCCATAATAGTAGTCGTCATCGTGTCTTGTTTTAACTGCTCTCGCTTTATCTCTGCCCTTCAGAGTTCGCGTTTAGTTTTTTAAGAGAGAAACCGAGACACACGATGAAAAAGAAGGGAAATTACTTTTTTTTCTCGTGCCTTAATGAAAAATGAATGTTGAACACACACATGCATGGATTGGAATAGAAGAGGCTTATTGTTTTGCAGTGATTTTGATTCATTCATTCATGTTATATGGGAAACACTCTACGACACACGCCGACAAGCAACTATAGGTACATACCAGATAGATTTCATTCAAATAGCTAGTAATCGTCGTGGTGGTGGATGTAAAGCAAGTAAGCAAAATGTGTAGGAGAAACGATACTGAATAAAATTGCATTCATTTTCAATTAAGCTGATCCTTGTAATTGATCACACGCATGAGACTCGCAGAAACTATTTGTATTTGTCTCTGTATTTTTAGTAGGCACAGAACATTGAACATAGATTAACGTTGTTTAACCCCACGCAAAAGTTTGATACGTCTATCAATATATTGTAATAGATACAGAATGCATAGGTGACACACAGAATGGCGGAAAAGGATTATTGGAATTTTGATTAAAGTTTAAGTAAGTGTTGCAAATTACACGAATGAATGTTGCTTGCGTTTTGCGGCGGTATACTACTGGCATGTAAATTTAAGGGGTTATCTGCTACTGTGGCTGTACTTTGTTTTTATGCTTATTATGTCACTATTCCGAATTATTATGAACATATAACTTGAGGGCAACTTGATTAGTTACTATTTTGTTTTTTTTATCTTTGTCTCTGTTTTTTTATTAAATTTGGGCCAAATGACTGATTGACTGGCAAGGCAAGACTTTTGTATTTATTGGCTTGGATGTATGCAAACATACGGTACACTTTTTGCGAAAAAAATCCCTTCTCCTCAGTTAGTTGCCTGCTGCTGATGAATTACTGTGCTGGGAACTAATTAAGGGGGAAAACAGGTTTATTGAGATTTTATTGGCAAAAAATGGATACTAATAAATGAAGTATGTGTACCAATGTGTTTTCTTCTTCTTTTCTTCCTTCCTCTCGAACAACAAAACAATATGATGTTGACATTGTTCTTCCATTTATTGTAATGTTATAATAATAGTCATTCATACTGCATACTGTTATTCTTGAGTGTTTGTGTCTGTGTGTGATGGGAAATGAGAAAGAGAAAGAAAAATAAGTGTGATATGTTGCTGCTCTGTGGCAACGGTGGTGGTGGTGGCTATACTGGCCTCGACCATGTCATCTCGTATAAATATATGGGAATTTGAGTGTGTGGGTTCCCTCTGTGCGAAATCCCTTGAGGAAAGCATGGAGAAGAAAATAGAGAAAAAAAATTTGTACGTACGTGCATAATACCTACTGCTAATATTACCATTACTAATATTACTTATATTAGAGCATTACTTAAAATGTCCATATTGTGGTGGAAAAGTATCTATAGATTCGCAATTGGAAACGATTTCCTCCTCCTCTTCTTCTTTGCCTTGTTTGCTGTGCTTGGCTTGATGATAATGATGGCGTTGGTGGTGGTGGTAGTGGTGGCTCGGCTAGTCTACTTGTCTTCTTGTCCGGTTTCACTTCCACTCCTATGCACTATCTTCTTGTACTCCTTCTCCCTCCCAATGAAATAATGTAATGTAATATAGAAAAGTAATGAAATTTCCGCATCACCAGAGACTCATACGATCTTCTTCTTGCCATAATCATCAAGTTGTACAGATACCACGTTACTTTTACATTTCATGCTACCTAAATAGTATCCCTACTCTACTTGTTATTATGTAAGTAGATATGTAGGTATGTATATAGTAAAAAAAGAACTCACTTCACTTTCTCCTGCGAGAAGATGTGTCTTCTTCTTCCTCTTCTCTGGTTACATGATTTGCTCGCCGTCTCCTACTTTCCTTGTCCCTGTGTCGCTTGTGCCGTGTCAACGGTGGTAAAACGTGTACGCTTTATGTATGTACATATGGCAAAAAATATATCACAACAGTGCATGCTTATTTAATATGTCATGTCAGGCATTTTCCCTCAGTGTGTGTGTTTGTGAAAGAAGGGGCACACTTTTTTTTATATATTCTGCGCTATTAACATTATTACTCTTCTTGAGAATCTTGCTAGTTTCAGATGGTTCAAGTGGTTTTTACTAGAAGAGCCATATGCATCATGGCATGGTTTGCAATATATATTTCTTACTTGCATGGAGGAGGAGGAGGACGTACTGCTCCGTAATCACGTTATCTATTGACATATCAAGGTAAATTTAAACTGGAAATGAGTTCAGACAGTTCACACACAGATTATTTGTCATTCTGTCCATGCATGCCATCATGTAAGTGGTTTCGTTCTACAGAACTCAGCTATTAGATATAGTCTACTTGTTCTATGCACACTCTGAAGCTATCAAGCCAAGATAGAAAATACCACGACGACCACATAGCATGCTAAGCTAAGCAATATCCATCTAGAAAATCCTCTTGGTAATACATATTATTATGCTGAAAAAGGTATCATCCAGTATAGGTATTGAATAAAATGCATAATTAACAGCAGGGATCAATTTGCCAGGTTAAAAATAAGGTAACTTGCTATTCTTGTCATAGTTTTTCCAGCGTGAACTCAAATGGAAAAGAGTTTGCTATAGTTTTTAATGGTATTTCAATTTTGGGTACTTAGGGGGGAAATGCAAAAATCATATATAGTCTATGCGTTTATAAAGTCGGGGCCCTTTTCTTATGTAATCCTTGGAAAAGTTACGTGCTTTTGTTACCACGGAATTTGGTAGATATATCTTTTGCGAACTATCTTTTAGCACTTATGTATCTTTTGTTGCATCCTATTGAGTAATACCCTATCTGAAGTTTCCTATTACTCTTTTCATCATCATTATCATCATCACCATCTTCACCAAGATAAAAATTGTTTGACTATTTAATATTAAGGCTAAGAGGATGAGAACATGTGCTTACATCATATTATTTGACACACAAGAAGAGCTGAGCAAGTGAGAGGGTCACAAGGAAAATATGTAAATTGTATTTGCTTTTTGCCATCTTGCCTTTCCCGTCACTTCCGAAATGATATTATGCAGATCTGAGACAGATAAATGTCGTTCGTCTTCCACATCTTTAGGGGCGATGTGATGCGTTGATGATCGTTTCGTCCTCACATCATCAAGTCCAAGTCATCTTCTGGTTTGTACATCTCCCGTTTGCTGAGCCATACCGTAACATCATGTATGTGTCGCCACTACTACACACGATTAGGGCAATCTACTAACCACCACCGGATGTTTTTAATACCTGCGTGTGGTTTCGTTTCTCTGTAGTTGAAGTTGGCTGTGATCAAGTTGAGGGGAATTGATGGTGACGGAAGAATCTCGATGCATACATAGATATGTGTGTGGACTTTTACATATACCTATATAAAGATCATTGATCATCTTCCTTTTACTCCTTTCATCAGCGTCACTAAAGCATCTTAGTAAAAATCACAAATAATACCATCTGAAAATTGAAAGGCATTTTTTCACTGTACAATCAAGGTGATGTATGGGACAAGATTACAAGAAATTTTGGAGGATGAAATACCAGAGTGTTTTGAAACGTGAGATGTGAATGTGATTTCAGCTAGACTGTATGGTATTAAAATATATACGACTTCTTTCACATAGGTTCATTCACGTCCTATATCGCTGCCCATATTAAATAACATTTTTATGTAGTATGTTTTTATCATATTGATGTTTTGTTGTATTTTATTTTAAGAAGACACATTCCTATACTTATAACTTCCTCGGCTTCGTTTATGCACTCAAAGAGTAGAGGAGAAGGACAATGGAAACGGATTATCAACATAAAAAATAGAAACCAATTTAGGCAGAAAAAATCAGAAAAGGTCTTTAACTTTTCAGTTTAAATGTTTTTGTATTTTGTTCCACTATCGTGTGTTCATTTAAATTTCAAGAGGTACAGAGAAGGGGAGGAAAACGGAATAAATGATGCTCACATATCAAGATTATTTTTATCAAAAATGAAGAAATTTAGAAAGAATATAAAAAGTTGTATTGGCGTTAGTAGGATATGTACATATCGACACGGCACAAAACAAATTATAGAATTCATTTGAAGTCAAAATTTATCTGATGGCTTCATTTCCTATGTATTTCATCAGTTTCATCATGTCTCGTATGATATGTTGAGCAAAAAGAAGACTGGTCATGTGCATACAAAAGCGGCCACAAGCCTCTATTCTTCTTTTCTTGTTTAAATTTGTCAATCCTTCCTTTCTGAAAATTGTCTTGAGGGAAGTAAGTGCTAATGAAATTGTGTTGATATTTTGATAGATAGACAAATATAAAGTCTATCTACCTTGCAATAAGAATATTATAATTTATAAGTAACATGACCGTGCACATCTAGGTATAGTTTGCAACTGCAACGTGTCAAACTTTTCCAATATCCAAGAACACCTTGTCTCCTCAGAAATCCAATTACACTGCACATATCCACTGCCACAACAAGTTAATGGTATGTCACGTTAAAAGTTTTCTCTAATGGATTGCTCTACTGCTCGGATGAATTGTTAAATATTTACAAATCCATTACGAAACCTGTTATTCTTCTTCATCATTCTGTATGATTACTTCATGCTCCAAATTTGATGCGAATAATGAAGTCTAAAAATACAACATTTCCTCATTTTATTTTGGCGAATCTCTGCATCGTTTTTTTCTTCTTCTTGCAGGTTTCCGTTTTCTGTCAATTAAAACCTTTTCTCTAATCTGCTCGATTTTCTCTGTGCAACTCCCTGTGGCGTTGAGTGGATGTCGTTGTCTCCTAATCACTAAATCCGTAATTGTAGTAAATGTCGATCAGGAGGGGGGACAAGAGCTTTGTTAAATCTGTCATCATCGTTATCACAGGGAAAAGATAATAATAACATGATAGAGGAGCCATTTCTATTCTCATTTCGTAATAATCCAGTATTCCCTCCATTCTTGCTCAACAGACTTGTCTACAAAGCAATTCATCATGCATTAACAAGAATTTACACAAGTATCGGTAACAATTCACAGGAAAGAATCTTTGTCATATTTCTCGTATTTTTTGGTACAAATATACCAATACCGGACAAACAGACCAACTACATAAATTTCAGTTTCCGTTATTTGGTAAGAACAGCAAGTTTTTTGTAGCTGACATACCAAGTTATGTAATACAAACACAATCACATCTAGCCATCAACACATATCATTTGTTCTTTTATATTTAAAAACTAACCTTATATACATATAAAATTGCCATCGTCAGCGTCTTCAATAAACTCTGCTGAACTATGGATGGGCATATAGGTAATTTAATACAAAAACGATGAGCGGAACAAGAAAACATCATGTCCGTGTTGTCTTGGCTTATCTTGTTAGATGCATTTTTGTATCTTCCATTATTTCACTCAAGTTTTAGTCTTACAGACAAAGACCATTTGCACTCAGGTTTTTCGTAATAATTACAGCAAACGTTTTTAGATGAGTTACTTATGTACTTTCGTGTCTAGAACAAAAATAAGTACTGCTTTTTCGATCATATTGATGATGATGATGATGTCCTGTGTCAACAACACTTCATTTTTGGCTGTCAAGAAGACACAAGACAAGGAAAAACTTCTGATGCAAGTTCTCCATGATGGGTTTGTCATTACTGGGATTACTATATATTATTTTGGTTTTTGCCAGTTTTAGCATGCAGGATTTACACTGTCTCAAGAGAAAACACGGGAAAAAACTTGAATGAGTCTGGCAGTGAAGCAAGCGGTTTTACTTAAAATGTCTCGCCCATTCATAATAATATGGTATTACAATGATTCAGCAATGTAAATACATTCTCCACAGATAAACTAAAAGAGCTTAAGTGCTGGAGTTCCATTTATTATTGAGTAAAGTCATACAGTTTTTTTATGCGACTGTGGTAAAAAAGTGTTTGTATTTTTCATAAAAGTTATTTTACGTTCATTGTATAGATCGTTGGTTTTGTAGTTGATAAATGAAATGGATTTTTGTGGTTCGTTCGTTACATGTTACGATCATCAGAAGCTAAAGTTAATAGAAGCATCAGAAACAGCAGCTCAAAAACGCACACGGTGGTGTGCAAAAAACTGCAAAGAGAAAAAAATAAGCGGAAGAGAAAATACATATGAAACGCATAAGAAAGAAAAAGCAAAAGTGATGATGATGATGGCCAAGTGACAAGAGGAAAGAACAAAATTGTTTATTAGAAGGAAACACATATTGTGAAGTATATCTAGTTGGTACTATTATTATTATTTGTGTGTACGCAGAGGACACGATATCGCTAAAAATACTTACTTTACTGCTTGCAAACTGCTGAGAATGGTTTGGTATGACGATGATGGTGATGTAATGACGATAAAAAACGTTTTATAAGATTATTGGGTTGGGAGTCTGCCTTCTTGTCTCCTTCAATGTCTAGGTGTTTGGAATCAAGGCAGGGTTTTAAGCAATTTGTATTTTTCATATTTGTGCAGTTATATAACTGAAAACTGATTGCAGCAAGTTTGCTGTTAAGGTGTATCCTCCAGATTGCAGTCAAATCCTGCATCGCATATTGCTTTGTATGTGTGTATTTTTTTCATTCTGAGCAAGACAAGAGCCTGATAATTGTATTAAGGATAAGTACTTAACTCTTTTGCTAACGACAAGTGTTCAACTAAACTGCCCAGCTCTGCTCTGTCGTAAAAGGCGATTGCCCAGCTCTGTTGTAAAAGACGACAACACAGTTCCGTATTTCAGGGCATAGGCCCGGTTTGATCTTTCTGCTCTGATCCTCAGCTCAACTTAAAATTTGCTTTGAATTTCATTTATAATTATTTACTCTCCTTGCCCCAACAGTATACCTAAGTATACTTCTATGACAAACTTGTTTTTCACTGCCATACCACTAGCTTCCGCTTTCATCCTCGTCTTGTTCATTGGTTCTTGTTGCTGCGTTTTCATATGTATTTTAAAAACATTTTATTTTTATTTTCTACAGATATAAGAATATTCTGTGCTAGCTGCTTATTTGTTTGTGCAAAGCGCATGAAAGTAAATAGCATGACTCATAAGCGAAGCCTATATCTAAATTGTTTTGGTTTTATAAGAATGCAACTATATGCCTTTAATTAACTAAAGTATGTATTAAATCAGCAAAGAAAGCATGTTGGATATTGACTGTCTCAAAAACCGTTTAGCAAACGAAAATTCAATTTTCTTGTCCAAGGTGTGCCTATACACTATGTACATAGTTTTCAACAAAACATCGTTGTCATCTATAAAAATGTCTCTTCATATCGTTCCTTATCGTAGGACATGATGAAAATGTGAATTTATGATACCTATCTAAAAGCTTAAGACTCTTTTTAGATGAAAGTATGAAAGGCTTTTGCAAATCCATAATAGTAATCTTATTTCGAAAAAGCTCTTCGTGGAAAAAGTAATAATAGATAATCATCATGAGAGAGTGAAGACCAACGCAACGACGCATAAAGCTTCGATGGCTACTAATAAAAGAAGGATTGAAGGACGGCTCATAGAAGGACAGAGTCTTCTTAATCTGGATTTTTTGTAGTCTTTAAAGAAATAAACCGGGCCTCGAGTTTTATGGGAAAGCAAGTACGTATTAAGTTATAATCACAATTCATGAGATTATTATTGTTAGCAAGAAGAAAGCACAGGTTTTTTGACAATGAGTAGCGTAGCATGTTATTATTATTGTGTTCTATGACTTTCTACATGACAGCAAAGAAATTTCGATGACAAATTTTAAGGGCTGGCTAGTTAAATGATTTCTGGTACACTATCCCAAGACTACGATTTTGCAAGATTCATCTTTTAGAAGGTTTGAAAATTGGGGTTGGAAGCTGTATACAACGTCATGTACAATTTTAAATATAGAGCTTATTTGTTTAGCTTCAAATATTACCGATGGTGACCGATTAAAATGTAGCTGAAGGCAGCTTTAAAGACAGATATCACATTACCCTGAGTTTCCCATAAACCATGAGCAGAATCTACAAAATAAAGATGATAAACTTAATAAGGTTGAAGGTGTTTCTCCCTTCCGCTACTTTTTTGCATTTTCCAATAAAGTCTTTATGATTTACGTTTTTCAGTGAAATCCTTGAAAAATCATAAAAACTATATGGATGAAATATTACTGTCACAATAAAGCTTTCTCTCGAAACATCATAATCGAACGAATATTGTGAAAGCGTTTCTTTCTTTGCAGAAAGGTAGCTTTCTTTATTTCTTTGAAATGTCTTTGAAGGTATTATTGTATGCTTTGATTTTTCACCTTATCACTATTTTACGATTACAGGGCTTTTCATGCATATGGCCTTGTCCCTTCTTTGAATAAGGTTTTTGTCATTACATCCTACGCTCCCTGTAATATCAGAGAACCTAAGAATGAAAGCACGTGTGCATTTATATATGACAATTGGCTTCACAGGTTTTATGAGATTGCTGTTTTATTTTTAGCACAGATAGCCCACATATTGAACATTATTATGCAAAGTCCTCTATGAAAATACTTTGAACCCTGTGCTTGTCCGTAATTTTACAAAGTTTTGATATGCCTTTCCATGACTTCAATTAAGTTCATAATCTTTTACATTTATATTTTGAATTTAATTAACATTAGAGTCTGGTTTACTTGATCATACAAATTTTCATCAGGATTCAGAGCAAATACCATATTGTGTGTATGTATAAATGTAAATATTTTAATTGTTACCTTGTAAGCGCAGATACTTCCCTATATCTCCACTACTTTCTTGCAGTGTGTTAGTTATTTCATTATTATTTCTTTGAAAGAAAATCAAATCCCATAATAATAACATAAACTCGTTCATTTACAGCGGTATTTGGCATTTTGACTTAATTTCACAAGAAGCCGTGCATAGAATCTTTGCCACATAAATTACATATTGTTGTTAAAATAATGCAATGACAGGGAATATTACAAAGGGATGAAAAAATAAAGCCCTGCTTCTATAGCTTCCATATTATGTACCTTTTTGTCGCTTTTTCCTTCCGTCGTCTTTTTTAAACCTTCATTTCGTCCATATTATTCTTCCTCTTTCGACATTTCTTTCACATTTTGCTCGTCGTTTGTGATGTACTTATTTATCATCCTTCAATAAACAAAGAATAGAAGAATGGAAAATGCGTGATTCTCAGTTTTTGTGAGAAGAAAGTTTGATTATAAACAACGAGAGAAGGAGCATTATGAAAGAACAATGGGAAAAAATGTAGAAAGAAAAGATGCATGGGACTCGTCTGAATCTCATTTTATCTTCGACAAAATCCAACCTTAATGTTTTAGCACGACAATAAAATGGAAATGAAGCATGTTCATGGATGCGAGTGGTTGCTAAAACGTCTACAAAATACATGTCGTCGAAAAGTATCTTTTTTCGTTATGATAAGATAATAGGCTGTTAGACACATGAATCTGCGTACGATTTTTCCCTTAAAATTTAAGACGTGGGAGAAATGGGGTTGCTGAAAGGTAGCCGTTTAATGTTAGCGTTGAATCGTATGTAAGGATAATGTATAGATGTATGGATTTCAATTGAAATAAGATACATATATGTAGTTAGAATTCAAAACTGTAAAAATTATTATTATTTAGACGAATCACGGCACACAAGTTAAATATATGCAATCAAAGAAAAGATGAATTCAGCCTTAATTAATGATGCAAGTTTTAAAATGCCTACTACCCTCCGTTATTTCTGCAATGCTGAAAAATTTCACTACGTAACGTACAAATTAAATCGCCATTTATTTCTGAATCCTAAAATACACAAAGAAAGAACTAGATTTTTGTTGTAAATACTATTGGGAATCATTATTGGACCGAATGAACGGTTGGGAGTTTTTAGGAAGAATCTCTTCTTCCGGGGATCCATGAAGTCAGTGAGGCATGCATTAGCACGTGTAAACAGCATATTTATGGATTCAGTCATTATTACAGACCTCTTGTTAGAGAAGAGAATATATTTTTTTCCCAAATAAACTGGAACTGGAACCGGAACAAAGTCCCTCCAGAATTCCAAATAATAATAGAAAAAAATATGTATGAAAACTAGATTAAATGAAGGTTTTTCGTGTGCGTCATATGAAGCATAAGTGAGGTAGAAGCAGGCATCATCCATCCATATCATATCATACCACATCAATAATAACGTTACGTGTGTTGTGTGTGTTTAACAATCTGACGTGATTACGACTTGACTTAGATAGCAGAAAACACATGAATGGACAGGACAGCATTTTTGTTAAAAAAAGATAAAGCAGTGCAGAGTGCAGACGCGTCTAATAAGCTTGATGAAAGCAGAAACGAGCTGCTAGAGCATATATGTTCACATTTCATCTGATTTTTTTTCATTCTCGTTAAAATAAACTTACTTGTTATTACAAGCGGAACTGGTCGTTACAAAACACATTCAACGGCAACAAGCCTACAAAAGCCTCACCACCCTTGAATGTTTTGGTTATAATAATAGCGCAATATATGAA
The DNA here is from genome assembly GCA_034694325.1 of Entomobrya corticalis. Lineage (NCBI taxonomy): Eukaryota > Metazoa > Arthropoda > Collembola > Entomobryomorpha > Entomobryidae > Entomobrya > Entomobrya corticalis. The sequence goes on from JAQFYG010000094.1 coordinate 15,538, forward strand.
CGCGGAAAGAGATCTATACTTTGCTTTTTCATTTATTCAATGATTGCTTTTGCTTCAATATCCGCTTTTTTATATATTTTAGTCCTTGTAATTTTAATTTCACAAGAAAAAAGTTTTGCTTTGATTGGACTTTCACGAGCGTTCTTTATTTTTTTCAGGTTTTTGGAGATAGACTGATGAAAAGAACACTGATTTCATGGCAGTAAATAATGATGATGATCTTTTCTGGGGAAAGATGAACATCACAGTAGTTTTCACCATCATCGCCAGCATTTACTTCCAAATGAGCAGCAAGGAAATCAGTTAAGTTTTTTTTCGACAGCAAACACAATCGTCATCACCAAATGCAACAAAAAGAATCGTTACATGGACTGCAACACCCAATTAGTACTGCTGGATGACTTATATAAGATGCCATTTAACATATAAGTTTATGCTTAAAATTATGTTATCCAATATATTTTTGACTATTCATATAAAATAAATTAGCTGGTGCTGCTTTGATTGTGTGTTTTCTGACGTTAGAAATTAAAGTGTAGAATGTGCCAATAAAAACATATTCTTAGAATTGGAGCAGTGGTACTGTACCATCATCAAAGTTAATTACAATCACCCAAATTTGTATGGAAGCATAAAAACTTATTTCGGTAAGAAGGTTTAAAAAAGTGCGCATTATTACCGTCAATATGAATAGAAAACCTGAGACGTTGATAGAACCAGTAATACTGATTTTACAACAACTAATAGCATTGGAGCCACGTGGAATAACAAAAATATTCGGTTATAATAATAGTAGCAGTAATAATAACAATATTAAAAATTACTTTAGTTCGTTGGACCAAACCTACTTACAAAAGTGCCAGGGCATTCTGATTTGTTGGAAGCAAACTTTTTAAAAACTTGGTTCCATCTTATTTGGTTCAGAGTGAGAAGCAAGTAAAATCCAGTGGTTGTTGGTTCAACAAACAGTTTTACTTATTCGCTTGTTATCAACTCCACAGACAGACACATTTTTTGTAAGTTTGATAGCTTGTGGAAGAAAACTTTTAAATTGTACACTTACTTTTGAGAGAGTCGCTTGATGCGAAGGTAAATGTCACCAGAAAGATAAACCCACATCATCATTCTACTCATCAATATGGCTTTATTAAAACAGTGTTTCTGCTACAGCCTTCGACAGGGCTCATTCATCATTGGCAGCTACTCATTGGTAAGTTCCGGTTTTTTATTTATTTATTTTCTTTACCATGTTAATAACTTGCTTAGTTTCTAATTATGTAGGTACGGTTACGGTGTTTACAATTAGCATTTTCTTCGAATAAATGTGATATCAATGAAGATTCTAGTAAAATTAATTTAACGAGTCAAAAATGCTACGACACGAGCATACGTACCAAACATAGATACAAAATAATAACATAGGTAAGTATAAATTACAAAGCTCGATATCATATATCTTTATTCTGAAGGAAACATTGCAATTGCATACTTTGTGGAGAACTTCTAGGTACAAAAAGAAGTTTTACAGACTTGCTATATGGTTATTTATAACATAATTTAATAAGAGGAATCATTATCATTTTAATAGCAACACAAATAGACTGGGTTACTGTAACATAATGCCTCAAGGGATTGAGCTGCGTCCACTGCCTGGTTTAAGTGGTATTGATACCATGCCAACAACATAAAAATACCTAGTAGAAATTGATAATGTAGCGGTAGAAAAACTGTATGAGTGTCCATTCACACGGCATACTACTAGCCAGCAGAAAATCATTGTCAGGTTTAGGTCTCAATATAAAAATAACACGTTTTATTGGGAGAATAAAGGATTTCCGTGTGCCTCACTTATTGCTTATTACACATTGTATGCAAAATTATTGCTTGATACATATCATTTCTTCCACTTGTGTATGCTTGTTTACAAGTTAATATAAATAAAGTTTGTAATTATTCCTTAAATTGGCGAACTGGATGTTCATAATCATTTGAAGCGCTTATTTAGTATCAAACTCATTCATTACTAAAGTGTGTCCATTATGTTTTTACATTTGTTTATATGTTTGTAAAAGTTTGCAATCATCGTAACCATAAAAATTATGAATATAAATTTCTTGATAGCAGATTTTACAAAAGTGTACGCAACATCTATCAATTTAATACAAAACAACTAGGTTTGGTTATTGGTTATGGTTGGTTTTCAATTGAAAATGTAATTGTACCTTTCAGGTTGCATAATAGGTGTGCAGTTTCATTTCATGATACAAAAATGAAATTTGCTTGTCTAATTGCTCATTGTAATACGATATATATGTATGAAGTGCAACTAATATCTACAAATAATTTTTTATACTTTTACTTTAAAACTGAATCTGTTTTCGCAAAACCATTACAAATCTTGATGCCATAACGCACATGATATATGATGAGTGCATCCAGGGAAATTATGTATTTTCTTTTTTGTTTTCTAAATGAAATTATTACCGTTTAAAATGCTTAAATACTTTTTACTTTTTAAAACAGTTTATCAAATTTATTGATAAAAAAACTGTCTGACATTTAATTTGAACTAAATGGGATATTATTATCACTTTCATTGACTTAAATACAGTTTCCCTCTAATTAAATTTTTAATAGGCATACACAAAATATTTACTTTGGGTTTCTTCTTTTTTCCCATTTCTACTAATTTCTGCTGCTTGCCGTCAACTGTTAGAGCAAACCATGCGTTGAACATATAAGTTGTGAGTATATTTTAATTCCTATCTCCCCCATTAAGTTAGTGTATGTGTGGCATCATAAATTTTAAAATACACGAGTTAAAATATTTAAAAGCATCTCCCCATTATCATTACAGAAGGTTGGTATGATGCTGCTTTGTGGTGGTATGATACTACTGACATGATATATATTCCTCTTGATTTTAAGTACTCTGTCAACACTTTATATATAGTTATTGTTGTTACTACTGTGAGGAGGCCAAAGACAGGGCTAAATGAAAAGAATATTAGATACGCTTTTTGATCAAATACCTACCTAAAAAATCAGCAAACTGTATCGAAGTTAAAATTTGACGTTTAAAAACCCATCTCTGAATGTAGTCGTTTCCATTAAGCGTGTGCCGCATTGCTTTGTGGTGAATAAAAGAACACTTTAGGTATTTAAATATTTAATGTTTATAATAACAAACTATACTGATAATAATAATATAATGATAATGGAAGTATTTAGTCAGCCAACAACACACAGCAGTTTTTTTCTTCTATTTACTTCATTTTCAAGCTTACTCAGTCAACATTTTTTGGGTGATAAAGTGTGTAGTTAGAGCAATTAAAATAACAAGGTATGAAAATCATCTGAAATGCTTTAATGCAGATGAATTGAAGGAGACGCGTATAATAATAACAAATATGTAGATTTTGAGAAGAAAAAAGTAAAGTAGAACGTGATTCATTCTTGACGACATAAAGAGACGATGGTGATGAGGAGGAGGAGGTGGATGGTAATGGTTTTAAAAACAAGCTATTTTTATATTTTTCTCTCAGACGGGGATGATCTCTACTATATAGACTGATGCCGACCGTCCTCACTCACTTTTCGATACTAGCGCCACACTGCGGCTCAAAAGTACACTACATGCTAGCGCCACCAACAACTTCGGCTCAAATGTACACTACATGCTAGCGTTGAGCAGGGCAGCTTCGTAGAAGCTGCTGGCTAACGGCTAGTCATGATATAAATGAAATGACTAGTATATGCATTTTAAAGCAATTTTTTTCTTAACTAAATTCTTATTTTAAGTTGTTACTTGCACATTCATAGATAATGTTTGAAAAGAGTATGAAGGAATGTAGGTGCATGGTTACTTTATGTGCTCATATTTTTGCTTCTTTAAAAAAATGTTTTTTCTTCTGCCTTGGAATCTGTGATGATGACAGTGGTGGTTGCTGGGCTGGGACTGGGAGTATTCACTTCAAAAAGTGACGTGTACTGAAATTCAATCTGAAGTTGAGTTTTTAAAAAGAAAAAATAATAATGTATGCATAATATTATCAGGTGAAGTAACAAAAAATGGCTACTAAGATAGTATAGGAATGCTTGTTATTTTGCATGAGCATAATAATAATTGTTTTTTTTTGTTCAAATGTCACGGTCATATAGCACACCAACAATCAAAAAACATCATCAAGCATGTTGCACTCTCATAGAAAAATAAATAAAACAAGTTGTAAAATGAGTTTTTAATTTGACGGATGTTTCAACTTACACACTATCACCATTAATGTCAAGAAGGTAGGTGGTCATCTCTGTTCTATGGGTTTAAATTAGTTGAAGATAAAACATGAAAAACATTAGTACTATGTTAATTTTGGGCGAGTTCTTTGTCAAATACTTTTTTATATAATTTTCTCTTGGAGATGAATGTAATTTCTATTCATGTCTACCAGGTATAGTAATAGTTGGCTGGCACTATGTTTAGACATGTGGGAAAGCTGACTTTTTCAACTTTAAGCACATTATTTTTTTTCTTCCACGTATTTTCTTTCAAAAAAATCAATTTGCGAAAAAGTTCATTGGACGTTGCAAGTCTACTAAATGCAGAAACTATACGAAAAATGTCTTCGTATTTTGTGTTTAGCCTTAGCCTTAGCGACATTTGTTTAGAACACCCCGTCTACGCAGAAAAGAGGCTTATATAATGTATGGCTTGTTTCGAAACTGGAAAAGGAATAAGGATTCGCCCATCAAGTTTCATTACTTTTCGGCTCCGGTTTACTAATAACAACTTTAATTCTTGTTGACTGTTCCACTTCTTTGAATTGAATACTTACTTACCAACTTATCTGCACATGCTAGTTACCTAATAATTTAATACTATTACCTACTATTGTTTTAGCATACCATGTAATTGGAATTTCTACAAGTACCTGGTGAGTGGTGATTGAGAGTAAGCTAGTTAACTGGTACTTTTACAACTTAATATTATAATTTCAAATATGTATGTAAGCAAATGTTAGCACCACAAGAATCGTTTCAATTACAGGAAGTAAGTAAACTACCATCCATTTAATATTCTAAAAAGAGAAGAACTATTCCATTTCAAGTAGATAATGCCTGATTTTGTCTCTGTATTTATCTTGCGTAACAGCAAAATCGTTAAAAACAAAGATAGCTGCTGATGTTGATGGTGGTGGCGGCGATGATGTCGACATGGTACATATTTAAGTATCAAAAAATCTTCAAGCTTGCATGACTGACTCTTTTCAAGGAAATTAGAAAATGCCATTTTACAACAACAATTGAGTCAAGTTTTTGAGGATGTTTTTTGTGTATTTAGGATTTTGTAAAGCTTTGAAGAACTCTCAGTAAGGGAATTACTGTCTCGAAATAATACAAATATACGAAACAGATTATATTGCAAAAGTGGCATCAAGAAGTGGTGGATGTTTGATGATGACGGCTATTATTATATGGTTTCATATGTCTACGAAACGTCAGTATATAGTGTCGTGTAGCCTGTAGTTCAGTTAAATAGCTGGTGGGGTTGTTAGCTATGTTGTTTTGGTATGTTATCTCTTTTTAAAATAATAATTCCTTGTTTGGGAAGAAGGAAACGGAACGCACACACATACATATTTAAAATAATGTATAATTTTCCTTTGGACTTTCAAAATTGGCAGTGTTGACAGTTTAAGAGGACTTCCAACTGATTGAAGATCTTTTTTGTTTGTAAACTTTTTAAAGCTTCGAGTTGATCCCGCTTCTGCTCTGGCTGTCTACAGAAAAGAAGTATCTTGTTGTTTTTAGACATGAGAAAGGATGTAATAATGTTAATACCAGTCAAATTCCTTCTTTTTTAAATGTAATTTTGTTACTTGCTCTTATAGTTGCTACTGTTATCATAAAAACAGAAATGGTGATGGTGGTTGAAGCCTTTTAGAAATAGACACAATAATTCAAGTTGATTATTTGTTCGCATCATCACCATCACACAAAAATACCAGAGAGATAATCATGCAGTTAAATATATATTTGCACGCATGAACGATGAGTCTTTTGCATCTTCCTCTGTCTCTATTTTTCGATGTGTTGTTCATGTGCCTCCTCCAAAACCTCTTGAAAAATCTGGTGTGCACACATATTCAAGTTTTTATGGTTTCTATATAAAAATTACCAGCAATTTATATTGTTTTGGCATAGCTGGCGCACGCACATGTATAAAATTAATTCATCTCTACTGTCGTAACCGTAACGCATAAACAATATGTAACACGTAAGAATATCATCAAGAAATAGAAAAAAAATGTATGTGATTCTCCGACTTGAGTTCGTGTTTAAGAAAAAAATGCTGAATTGAAATTGAAATGTGGTCTTATGTGCGATAATGAAGTTTTGATGATTGTAACTATTACTGACTACATCTGATCATCTTAACTACGCAAAAGATCCCTTGAGAAGTTTTGATGAAAAAATGTAGGTAGGTATGTTTTTCTTAGGCATCACAAACAACTTTAAACTTTCGAAATGTTGAACGTTAACATAGACGAACGCAGTTCAAGCCAAGCAAGTAAGCTGGCAAAATAAAATAGTCTGTATTGCTCATATGATGTTTGTGTAGATGAGATGAGAAGGTTTTTTTGAAAACATTATTTGGCAACGAAATATTCCTGGCTCAAGTGTTCAAAGTAACCAAATGGTTTATTATTATTATTGTTACAAAGTATGCGTAGTATAGCTATCTATCTTTAAGCAAAAATGTGATAATCAAAATGCAGAAACAACAGAAACTATACTCACAACTTATGTTTTGAAAATTAAAAGTAAATTCCTGCTTTAGTCTATTATATATTGCAATTGCAAATTATATAACCAGCTTGATACTGAGCAAACAAACCATGTATATTGGTAATAACATGCTGTGCTTAATGTAAAAGTGGCATAATCCTGTACATTAGGTACATATTTGTAAATCTTGCTTACATATTATATTCCTGGTAATGTCAACCTTTCTTATTGCTACTTATTATCAAATACATATTTCAATTATATTAGGTAACAATAATTCAATATGTTACCATTTCAACTGAATGAAATATTATTATAAAGTGATATATGATATAAGCATTATGTACATATCCATATATCACATGAAAAATATGTACTTCCACACATCTTTTGTTCTATTATTGCTATTATTCTCCTTCAGTTATTTATTATTTGAAATGAAAAGAATAAAGTAGAATATGAGAGCGCAAATAATATTTATTGAAAGCAAATCCTAGTTGTTATGTAAGTTGCTCTGACGCACATTTACAGAATTAGGAACCAGTCGCCTTGTACCCTTTGAAGCTTTTGCTTTCAATTTCGAAATTCAATATTATTGTTTTCCTTTTGTACTGGGAATAAAAGCGCAATTGTTTTGTAAAATAAATTGTCTAATCATAGGAAAATCTGTCCGCATACATTTCTATTTTTTGGTACGCGTCGTTGCCTGCGAACTCCAGCCAGCTTTCTCGGATATACGTTAAATCTAGCAGCAAACCATATCTACGGAATATAAAAAATTATACAAATAATACAAAATACAGACATAAGGCCGATAAGACGTATGATTTTTCCGTGTAATATAAAAGCACACTCAACTTCGTGAATCGTGCTGAATGACATTTCATGAGAGACGGTGGCAATGGTGATAATGTGGTACTCAGCTACTTTATCGCGGTTTGCCATTCGCGTTTCCAATCCCGTGTTTTGCTCATACACAAAGAGAACGTCTTTTTGGCTTCCACCACACAGTCTGAAGTCTGAAGAATTATTTTGAGTTGGAGGCGCGTTTCATAGAGACATAGTTTGACAGTGAGATTAGAAGGAAAAGTAAAGGGCCGAATTATCAAGAGGATGAGACAATTCTCTTACAATTCGTTGGTATGCTTGAAGAACAAGTTTAATTCTTTCTTCTTGGTAAAAACTCATAGAGAATTATCAGCGTCATCCTTATTGAATCAGTTTAGTATGACGAGACGAGAAGGCTGCTAAATCATTTCTAGCTAAACAATAATTTACCACTTTTCACTTATTCAGAATTCAGAGTCAACCATGAGAAAAATTTAATAAATATTTAGAATGATAAGAAGCGTTTATTTTTGGCGAATTTGATTCTCTTTAGTGAATCGCTTAACTCAATTATTGAAATTTATTTTGCAAGTAAGGTTGTGGAAGTAAAATTGCCAGTTTCATTTTTTTTGCCGAGTCAAGACAACTTTGTATTTCGGAGACAGATTGGCTGCATGGTTTCCTTATACGTAGAAAAATGTTTGATGTGATCATAAATATCAAAATAAAAAAGAATATGAATTTGCTTACACTTCCCTTTTGAGAATAGAGATAGAAGAATGAAAAGTACTTATGCGACGGGTAGCACCAAAAATGATGTAAACGGGATACAGCTGCACAGGTGCTACCACCATATAAGATTATGATAAAGTTCATGTGTATTACTATTCATCTGTCAGTTGCATTACCCAATGAACATTTGTTAATTTTTTAAAAAGTGTTTAACAGATCATCTACTTATTCTTCTTGTGACACGATTATGCTTTAATTGCTTAGTCTATTTATCACAGACACCTGCAGAGATATTTTTCTACTAATGAGTCGAATGTATTAGGAAGAATTTTTAATAATCACTGGTTACTACACAAAAATTGTAGAAACTCACAGGATGTGATCGTACAACAATCTTTAGGGAATATTATGCTATTTATTATGTGTTGCTTTTGTCGACCTGACAAACGGAGAATGTTGAAGAATAGTAATTTGCAAATAGATTTTAAGCTGTAAAATACACTATAGTTGTAGTTTTTGTATCAATTGAGGATTACAACTTCTGTAGTTTAACTGGTTGGTGATCGAAACAGAATCTTATTGCACTGCTTGGTATTTTGTTGTCGTTATTATCCACTTCATTCCAAATTTAAGGCGAGTCATCATATATGGTCTTATTGCCAGTCAAATTTTCCTTTAGATCTTTTATGGTAGCAGCAGCATCCTGCTGATTTTTCCATTGTTGAGCTCAGCTCAATGGGTTGATGCAAATGTAAGTTAATAATTGGTGGTACTTCGCTCGCAGTATTTAAAAATGTTCCCTCAACTCATCATAGCCAACTTCAACCTCATTATTAGCATCATTAAAATAATGTTTCTGTAGAAATGAGGGGATAATCAATTCATTAATGGGGAAATTAAGTGGTGGCCATAACCAATTTTCCACTTTCATTAGGAGAAGTAGACGGACATCAAACCAAAACGTGTAGTTAGTATTTCACTATGATCTTGCCTCTTTAGAGCCGAACTGCTGCTGCTGTTGCTGCACCTTACATCATCATCATACTCCCACATGAGCTGCTAATGTACTTTTTTCCTTTTGCATGGGATGTTTTTTCTTTCTTTCTTGAATTGATAAATACTTGCAAAAGAAGAAAGTTTTAGAACTATTTGATAAATATTCATCTACAAATATGTCAGCAAGTCTGCATAAAATCATATTTTCATCAATATGAGTCTATGCCCAAGTGGAGTAGGCATAACATCTACTTGTTCACATCCAGAAAAAAGAAGGCCGTTTTTGTATAAATCGTTTCTTTTGCTACCGCTGTGATGTGGCGCGGCTTTCTTCTGTATTATTTTATAGTTTTTACTTATTACAGAGCTTAAAATGGCGATTTACTAATGTATGTAATTTGACTCGCGACTTGTGTGTGTAGTGTGTGCTACAACAGACAAGACACTGCACACACGCTGAACAAGTCGGTCGACATAAAAAGCAGTTTTCAGTGCCTTACATCATAAAATTAAAGATAGTGTTTTTATGCGTGATATGGGCATTGTAGAAATATTTCATGCTTTTTAAATAAAATTTATCGAGATAGCACCTGTTCGTTCCTTTTTCCACTTTAGAAATAATATAACAAGTTTAGACATGGATATTATTGTAAGTTGGCGTACTGCTGTTGGTGGTGGCACAAATTGGTATGGTAGAAGTGGTGGCAATGGAAATTTCTAGCCTTTTTTCTGCACATACCATAAAAGCCACATGGAACGGAATGAATGGCAGGAAGACGAAAGGAATGCTGCTAAATTAGACATTAGATTATGTATTAAATACAGATATAAAGGTTCATGTTCGTATCAGTAGATCAGCAACGGCACAGAATGCGCATCACCAGGAATATAAAAATAATTTGGACTTGGGCTGCTAGAAAGAACGTGAAAGAGAGAAATATGTATAGAAAATTTAGAAATAGAGGAAAATGATAGTCATATTTTCATGTAAATTGCATTGGTGCACACGTACAAATACACTCAAATCGTAACTTGGTTCATATATCACTCACCAGACCACTACTATCGGCGAGAAGTATCTTTTGTGCAAGATGAGAGATGCAACCGAATAGGTTTTTGGACATGATCATGATGAAGGTGGACATGTTTCAAGAGATGGGTTCACAGCACAAACAGGATTAAATTTAAATTAAAGAAATCCTCGAAATAAGGTTGATGCTATAAAGCTAAATGTTGAAGGAGAAATAATAAATTGTGATATTTATACTGCAGAATGAGGATAATAAATACTAACAATAATGTATAGTATTTATCTAGTGCAAAATACTACTGCATTATCAAATACTCAGAGCTCTTCTCTTTAGAGTTTTTTTGGAGCTGTTTTCAGTTTCATTCAGGAGACCTAACATATTATGCAATATAAGTAGTAATCCAGCTTTTATTTGCAAAGAATTTTATCTGAGTAGAAGGAGGAATGCGGCTCTTGGAGGCGTTGGGTCCTGGGGCGTCGAGGAGCTTTACTTTTTGTTGCTGTATTTGGAATGTTGTTGTTGTTGCTTGCTTTCTTGTTTACTTAAAATCTAATACTGACTTTGGCAATAGAAACTGAATGGTGATGGTCATAATCAGGATAAAATAAATTAGGATGGTTCATGAAAAGAAGAAGAGGAGCGATTTCATTTCCATCATTTTACTTCTCTCCTTCTCATCGTCTTTCCAGTGGGAAAAGTGGCAGCTTGACTTGACTGGAAGCTGGCTTTTCCCCGTGAGGAAGAGAAGTATTCTCTTCATGTTGCCAAACCTAGTCACTATAAGCTTTTATGCGTGAAATAATCTGATTTTGGTTTGATTGTTACCACAGTTATATAATATTATATTTCTGAACTGTTCGTTTGTTTCCTTCCATGCAATCTGCCTTTATTGTGAATTCAAGCCGCAAGCAGATATTCTACTAGCATTTGTGTTAGTACATTGATGGGATTCCATGTGTACAAAATGATACCGTGGCTGGTTGTGGTAATTTGTAAAAAAAATTGGTACATATCAAGGTCTGGTCTAGCTTTTTTGAAGAGATGATCAAATCTGCTTGCAATAATTCGATCATTGAAAATGGTACTAATTCGACTCACTGGTGAATAAAACGAGTCATCACCAAATGCAAAACATTCCAACAGGGAATTGAGGGAATGTAAAAGATCCCCCGAAATTGGAAACACGCACACAATATCAAAGTAAAATAAAATTTTACATGCAAAATGTGCAGAATTTATAGTAAAGAACCATGTAAAAATTATCTACAAAATAAATAAAATGCCAATGTTAAATTTGTAAATTGTTCCCTCCAATTGCTGCTGTTATCTGATACAAAGTATCTTGCAAACTTGTCCACATTTTTACAAATTTGCTACGCATACCTAAATAATTTACCTAAATATGTTGTTTCTTTGTGTAGACCAATCTGACATGAAAACAGGTAGAAAACCTCTCCCTCTTTTGAATACTTTTTTTGCTCCCTATGAAGACTAGTACTTAAATATTTGTTTGTGTGTGTGCACCAAAACAGAACATTCGTTCACCAAAAGATTTATGACTGCAGAGAATCTACATTAATTTATGAGCTATCCACATGTGCCATCATCGTCAACAAAATCAGTGTACTGACAACTGACAAAGACGTCATACCGGCTATACATTACTATAAAATTGTTCGTTTCTCAGTTTCTTTACTGTCATATTTAAATGTAGCTGCGTACTTGTCTAGAGTGTTACTTAATGGCATTATTTTAATAATTTACCAATGGTTACCATACAGTATCTCTTCACATGATGGCTATAAAAATGCATCTTATTATATAACTCACGTTATTCTACCCACGTGAACTAATTGACTGATGAAGACGACATTTGTATAATTAAAAATCATAAATTTATTATGAGACTTTTTCTGATAGGTACATTAAAATGCTTAGGTAATTAAAATAAGCTCTTTTTAACTGTAACTTTGTGTTTATTATATTTTTGTTTGAATAGGTAATGCTTTTTAATAAGCATGTGTGACCTTTTTCATAAGAGAAAGACTGAGATGAACTTGCTACTTTTATTCCTAAAAAAGATATTTTTTGCAATAGTGTGCAAAAAAGGCACGTACACTATTGCAAAAAGGTTTACATGGGGAGGAAACATAACATTATGATACTTCAGCTCAATGAAATTCAAGTGCACAGTATTGCATACTATATGTATGTACAGTCTGGTTTCCGCCATGTAGCATTATACCGTTAATTTGTTGAAAACATCAAGAATCATGATCAAGGTGGTGAAATGAGTTGTAGATACATAGATAGTTGATGACTTGATACTCGATTTAAAGAGCGATACGCCACAGACATTACCACTTGAAAAGTAAATTTTAAAGAGACACTTACTTAACCAGCTCTACATTTACGCATCAATTTTCTGCTCTTTGAATTATTTAGGGCCAAACTTTTTGTAGATAAAGTGAACTCACTTCCTTTTTGTGGTATGGTGGTATGGTTTGGCAGGAAAAGTAACGCTATGAATTTTTAGTTGCGAAAAGGTCAACTCCAACAACAAAAAACGGTGGCACCAACTAACGTGCTACAACCCTGAGAAATATTTCATTTCTCGTTTCCATGTCACCGATTTTCATTCAAACATGCATAATTAGACTTTGTGCTTATACTTCTGTGAGTGAGCAAAGGAACAATTATAAGCATACAGGTAAACAAGTGTGGACATTAAGAAACGGAAATTCTCATAATCTAATTGTTTTAAATGAAAAACAAGCCATAAAATGTAGGATTTTTCATTATTTTTTGTACGTAATAAATATGTGCCTATAAATGCTTGCATGCATGCTTGTAACGTGTAACCTGGGAAGGAACAAACTGACATATTTTTTTCATCTTGAGTTAAAGAACTTTGTGATGAAATTGTGGCGTTAGCGTGCAACCTCAGTTACGTGTGTATAAAATTTAATAATGCATTGACACTTATTTGTAGCATAATTGCTCCTACCACAACAGTCAGGTAAAATGCTTATGATTAAACCCAAATATTTATTAGGTTTTACAAACACGTGCAAAATTAAATAAAATTCATGACAAATTTAACGGGATTGATCAAGGCAGAGAAACATTCAACGTTGTTTGGCCTCATATCCATCAAACAGCCACCATTAACCTTTCACCAAAATGTTAAATTTAAATGGAAACAAGACAATATATGATTAACTTTGCATAAAGGCGACTAGGCGACATAAGTGTAAATTGTGACGATCTGTATGGACTCTCTACAATTAAATATTTTAATCGTTCATTAAGTACATGCATAGAAATAACAGTATTTTGTCCTTTTAACTTTAAAAAGTCAAAACACCACACAAAAATTGCATGTTCTTTGCTGCGCTTTACAGAACGGAGGATCTAGGCTTCGGTTTTTTCATACTATATTTGTTACTCTGTGAAAAAAAAGGGAGAGAAGAGTGAGCAAACCTTTTAAATGGGAACATAAATAAAAGAGTAGAACAACAGGAAGCTGAGAGGAAATGGAATTAGAAGGTTAAACTTGAAACATGATCGCCATCATCATCACGCATGCTGTACCGCTGTTGTTGGTGTAGAGCAAAATGCTGTTTGGCGTTGTTGGCAAAACTGCTTAGTTGGTTTTTTGCAAAAAAATATGTGCCTTGAACGCTGAGTGATACCAATGGTGATGTGATGATGGATGATTTGCGTATGTGCATATATTGCATTTGTTACAGTTACAAAGGCACGACGACACCCATCCTAACGATAAAAGGGCATGACAGAGAATTTTTTGAAAAAAAAACGAAGTGTTTGAGTACTTGACAAGTGCAAGGAAAAAAGGGGAATACAAGTTCACTGGCAGGAGTCAGAAATGCTTCTGCGTGCACCTTTTACACTGATTATGAAAATCAGATTAAATATTATTTTGTTAGTCTATTATTGAATTGGCGTCTTTTACTTGGAGGAGCCCATATTCAAGATGCCGCTTGTAACGGAAAGAAACCATGAAAACACTCAATAAGAAAAAAAGCGTTAAAAACCTTTATCTTTTGTAAAAAAAATGTCTTGTGTGTGACTGTCGCACAAAAAAATAAAAGAAGAAAATAAAAAGTCATTCCAATAAAAAGACTTAGAATGCTATGTAATGGTAATTTAATGGATGCGAAGCAATTTCAATAAATGTACCGCTTTGCTTGGCGGCATAAAAATAAAAATCAGTCATGATGACTCCCATCAACATCATTACATCCCCCACTAGTAAAGTAAACAATTAAATAAAATGTTATAAACAAGTATCATGGTGGTTGGGTAGAAAGTATCTAAAACAACAAAAGGCACAACTGACGCGAAATTTTCCTCTGTGACTTTAGGTAACTGACTGACAATAAAGAGATGTTTGCTTCAGTGTTTTGTTGTGTGGAGTCGTGATGATCTTTGATTAATGCACGGTTACATGTAGAATGGGAGACGTAATGAAAACGATGACTAGATAAATAGACTTAAGCACGAAGAAGAAGTTAAATCGCGTATTGCATAATAACGTAACAAACGTTACATCTTCGAGGACTTCAGCTTTTAAAAAAATCTATAAAACATGAAATGTGCAAATATTTTAGACACAGTAATCGCCAATGTTGTTAACAAAATAAGGAATAGAACATGTTGAATTGCGAATTTAAAAGAAAAACAACAGGAAAAACTTATTGTGATAGTTGTCATCATCATTATTCTTTTACCAATGTACAAAATGAGCTTTACATTTTACATTTGAAAAAAAAGTAAAACGGTTTGTCTTTGTTAACTCATTTCACCATTTATTTCTGTTGTGTGCACCTAATGACAATGTAAAAGTTAAATATGTTATTTTTATATATGTAATTTAAAAATAC
This sequence comes from Entomobrya corticalis, assembly GCA_034694325.1. Lineage (NCBI taxonomy): Eukaryota > Metazoa > Arthropoda > Collembola > Entomobryomorpha > Entomobryidae > Entomobrya > Entomobrya corticalis. Next base: position 30,818 of record JAQFYG010000094.1, read on the forward strand.
AGTGGGAAAAATCCTACTTAATGGAATAATGTCAGTCAAGTAGTAAGTTACATAGTTACATGCCTCTTCAACACTCTTCCATGAACCATACTGCTTGTTATAAAAAATATTTTTTTACTACTTCAAAATTGTATAGGTAGTTACTATTCATTTTCTTCACTCTTCTGCTGCAGAGTCTCTGTTGGATTCTCTGTTTTCTGTGAAATGAGATAGAGAAGAAGTGGGAGAATATGCGAGAAAGAGGAAAATTACGTCCGGAAGTTCTCTGTTACTAGATTTTATGTTAAAAAGAACTATAAAGTCATCATCATTTGCCATTGTTACAATGGGAAAGCATGCAGAGTTATGCATATATGCTTATTGCAATATTATGTCTGTTGCTTGCGAATTGACAGCAAGTCCCGGTTAAAATTACCATTAATTGCATTCTTGTTGCACCATTATTATAAGTATTTTTAATTATTGTTATTAAATCATAATCATACATACTATTATCATTAATTAACATTTGAACATTTTCCATCAGGTACAGATTGTTCATCATCCTCAAAAATGTTCATACTCATAATATCGTTCATGGACATATTGATAATCTCTTGATTTCGGTTAATATTCACCTCGTCCACGACATCCCGCCTGCTTTTCTGCAAAGTAATCACAAAAAACTTAATCGTCAAATATACATAGGAGCACTTAATTGTTGTTATTTTAATTTTCAATCTTAAGGTTTTTTTACGATTCTTACCCCAAGCAGACTAAGCGGAAAAACCCTGTCTGAAAAGGTGACAACTCCATTTCCATCATTATCAATCCCCTTGAGAGTTCCAATTCCCCCCTTCCCTTTAAGAATTTGAACTTCGTCTCCCGGTACTGGTATTTTCGGAATGATTAGATCCTTTTCAATACTGACCGCGTAATTCCCTTCGATAAAATGAACATCACAAGTAGGACCTTCATCAACGTTCATGATCACTCCAACCTCGCCTTTGATCAATGGATCCGGATGGGCATCCGCGATTGTCACTTCAATACCTTGTATCAGGTTCAGGTTGATTCTGGAATCAGCGGAGGTGCTTAGTGGGTTCCAGTTGGTATTAAACTCTGGAAGTAGAAATTGAATAGTTTTATAGTTAGTGATTAAGTTAAATATCCGATTAAATTAAATGATATAAGCTCTTACGTTCATCATCGCAACCACTATCCTCGTAGATATCATAACCGCAACTATTCCTTGTAGATCTCAAAATTGCCAGCTTTTCGTCCTCTAATTGCTGTATCTTTTCGGTTAGGCTTTTGATTATCACGTCCTTTCCCCGAAGTTCCTTCAAAATTTCCTCTCGGTCCAAGTAATTGTATGTATGACAAGTTGTGTCACTACAATTTTGTTCTAATTTTTGCGATCTGGAATTGGAAGAAGAATGAGGCACAGCTAGAGCTTTATCCCCTTCAAGGTCATTCCCGGTACGTTGGATGAGCGTGCCGACAATGTTTTTCATCTTCTGAACCTCTTTCGGAAGTCCATCCCCAGGTTTAGCGTTACCGTTGACATCTTCAGCCATCTCAACCGGTGCTTCACTAATTGTCCCCGTCTCATTTACTTTCGGCATGGTAGCCTTATTCTTTACAATCCCATTTTCCCTTGATTGAGTCTCTGGACCGGGATCCACTCCATCAGTTTGACGATTGGTTCTTAACCGCTTCAACTTCATCTTGGGAGTTTTCGCCTCCGTCACCTTCGCATCTCTACTGTAAGGACGTGGCCGCAATCGAGAAACTGTAGCCACCTCTCCCATCACTTTCTTTACTCCCTCCACCGATTTAGTAACCTTGGCCTTGGCCTTGACCATTTTAAATATTTTTTCACTTCTGCGACACACAACAACTAATGACTACCCACTCTTCTTTCAATTTACTAATTACTCTCTAACATGCAATCTTTTTTTCGGAGACCGAAACAAAATTTCAACATCGACGAAACAGAAAATATTATTCGCTTTGATACTTCCATCGAAATATGCAATAAAAAAATCTCATCCTTTTCCGCATCGTGGATAGATATAGATAGATCCACAATGTGAGTGGATATGCCCAGCTAAACAGAGACAGAGGAGGTATAGCAGACCTATCTTACAGTAGCACTCACTTGCACTTCATGTGCGCGCATAGTTTGTCACGAAATCAGCACATACTCTTTTGCCATATCCTCCTATGTTAAGTAAATACAAAAAACGTGTATTTTTTACAGTTAATTTTCACCGTTAAAAATTCAAATTAGTGAATTCTACATTGGACTACCGCCATTTACATCGCATGATCTTTTGAATGATATGTAAGACAATTTACAAGCTGTAATAGTTTCAGAGATCATTCGAACCAAAGGAGAACTCAACAAATACCTATTATCATAGATTGACGGTCATTTCTTAAGACTTTAGTACTTGAAATGGACATTGCCATAATAAAATATCCATTAAATACTAGTTTTCTGTAATTATCTGTAAAAATGCACGTAGAAAAAGCTTAAAGGCGTGACTTAATAAATTAATCAAATCAATTGAGATATCCGTTGAGACAATATAATGGGAAATGTGCGGTTATATTTTTCATGCAAGGATGAAGTTGCATGAAAGTCCCTGTTCTCTATAATTAATATTGAAGGAAACCGAATTAAATCTGAAAAATTTACATCCTGTCATCGTTATTCTTTTTACACCCACTGCGTAAAATTAATTTTCTTTTGTTGCATAAAATTTATAAACACCAGTCTGTCTTCTTGAAGATGGAAATGTCAGTTATGCCATGCCCGTGTCACACACTGCGTTATAAAAAACCGTGTCGCGTCGTCGATTCGGAATTGGATCTTTCATAGCCTGTGTAACATTTCTTTAGTTTTTTGAAGGAAAATCGATACAAATATTTCTCCAATTTTCATACAAGCGACTTGTTTTGCCGTTAAAAGTAAAAACTTCTGGAATCTAAAATGTCCATTGTATAGAATTTTATGCTATTACATAAAAACTTTTGCTTGCATAACGAATAGCGACTTTTTTACTTTAAAAAATACTTGACTTGTTATGTTTAATGACCGGCTTTTCATTAATGATTTATTTTTATGCAAAGGGAATTAATTTTTTAATGCAATTATTATGACTAATTACTACTATGATTATTTTTATACTCATATTTTCCCGTTATGACCACACATACCTGTGTTCCTTAACATGCATAATGCATAATGCAGAGGCCACGTAACATTGACCGTTTACTGCTTCCTGCATTTCCTTACGAAGATTTATTGAATAGATTAAAAGCTATAATAAATAGGGAATGCTGAGTTTATTGCTGACGTTGAATGGCATATCTACTGAAATCTAGTAAGTTAATGCTAGGAACGCAGTTATTCTAACAAATTAATTTGAAATAAAAATGCGTACTTTTATCTGGTGTGTACAACGTTAGATTAGAAGGAGGCAACAAGTGAGAAGGCACTCGTTGATTGATATAAATGCTTATCGAATTGAATCTATGCGTAATCTATCTGGTATATCTGCAACAGCAGAGGTATATTATTTCACGGATGCATAACTTTAGAACGACAATGGTACGAAAACGTTAATAGACAGATTAGTTGCCAATATTAAAAGATAAATGCAGCATTTTACTAGCAACCTATTTTAAAATAAGAATATTAAAACACTTGGAGTTGTAGAATTCTAAATATATTCATTTTGGGGTTCTAAATATATATGATATGGTCACATGAAGCATAACATTGTTTTTAATTCAATCATTTCCTTACTAAATTTCAGGTGGTCTATTGTGTCGCATTTGCAGTGGAATTATGGTGGATTGTCGAATCTCTTCGTAAGTAAAAATTATTTTCTTAAAAATATAATTGTTCTGTGTTCAAATTTCAGTATAATGAGCAAAGAATATTTATAAGTACATACTGGGTTTAATGAAATGTCCAGCTTTAAAAAGTGCATGCAATTATTAACACTGATTTGAAATATGCAGTAAAATAGCTCGCCGTGACTGGCAATGCTAAAAAATCAATTATGGAAATCAGAGACCGAAAACTACTTAAACTGTTCAATTCAAATTGGTTAGATTTTTTGTAAATGTCTATATCAGAAAAAAGCTTTTACGATTGAAATTAACTATTTCTATTTTAACTATGGCAACATCAAAGAATGAAACGCTTTCAGTTTTAGATTAATGCTTACAAAAGTACAATTATCAATTATATATTTTTTGTATTTGGTATTAAATTATTGCGAAAATAACTTTTCAAATTCAATTTATTATGCTCCAATTTTATTGCAAGGAAGAGATGACGCATTAGTCCTTCTCCTTCAGCCATAACCAATTCACATTTTAAATGATACACGTATTTGTTAATGGATGCATTTATTTATATATTTTTTTATTAACTTACTCGAAATCTCTAACAGTATATTAGCTACAAGCTTAAAAGGACGCACATGACAGTAGTCATTAGATAATTGTGAATTAACACACACTCACTTAATCATCCCTCTTTTGTAATTTTCTCTTTATTAAATGTCATAATTTTAATCGGACAATAGCAATCGTGTCAATGGAACATCATGCGTGTATTGTAGTCTGTGTGTAATTCATTTTTAGTATGTCCTCGGCTGTTTTAACTGTTGCCGTGTCAATTTTAAATGTTACGTTGTTGTAAAAAAATTAAATTTATGTATGTATGTCGATGCGTTATGTATTGAAATAACAAATGTGTATGTTGTAGTTTTTGATGATCTTGTGGGGGTGCGACGGACGATGGATATATGTCTTTTAGGTATCAATTGTCAGTCACAACACTCACAACTTACAAAAAAAATTGATTAACTTTCATTTTAATCTTGGTAGCTTTTTGTGAGTAGTGTTATGTTAGCTTGTGCACTGTTGTTTTGGGATGTCGATGGCACAAGCACAAGCAACAAAAAAATGGCATACAGGTAAAGTAAAAGAACGAAGACATGTTGAGTAGGTTACCTCGAATATGTTCAACGTGAGCAGTACATGAAGATGGTAGTTCCATAATTGGTAAAGCAATTCATATCGAACAACAAAGTGTAATGAAATTGGATACAATCTCTTTTCCTCTTTTGTCTCCTTTGAAGAAAACAACCCTTTCTCATTCAGTCAGTGAGACAATAATAGGTTTTTGCATGTCATATTATATGTTGTGGTGTTTGGTTAGAAATAAGATGTCAGGAAGGGGGAGGCAGAAACCTATAACAAATTGTATTGTTATCCATTTCAGGAGTAATGTTAACTAGATATTTGTTTTGTACTTTTTACTGCTTTTTAAATGATTCCCAATTACTACACAAATTGACGGTTGTCAATACGTATAGGTAGATTTCTTACACATTTCAACACTAAAGAAATGTCATGTACTTTAGAAAACATTGCCAAAAGCTGTTTGGGGCAACCGTATTTTAAAATTGATGCAAGTAGTACAAATTGCCCAAGTCCAGTCGCTGCTGTTGTCATTTGTCATATTCAAACAACGAAGTCTCTTATGTTTCTCATTTTCAAAGAAAACATATTAATTAATTACATCAAAGACCAAGTTTTTAATTGAAATTTCTTCTCATTACTCAAAATCAAGCTTCTGAAAAGCTATTGTCAAACAATTTCTGACGAAAAATAAGAAAGAAGAATCAATGAAGATGACAAAATAGAATAGTGAATAATAAAATAATTGAAGAAGTATAAAAGCAGAGATAGAAAGAAAACAAGTGAACCATTTATGAATTGATTTATCTTTTAACAATTGTCGTCTGCAAGCGTCGTCGTGTCTAAGTTTTGTATAGCTTTGTATTAAACAAAGACATTTTATAATGTAAATACACAAATAAAAGATGTAATAGGAAGATGAGCGAGCATAATAGCGGAATTGAAACAGTTTCTTCACTTTTTTCTTTTAACTTTAAATTCTACTTTTTGTAAAGATAATTAATTACCTAGAATAAGTGTTTTATACCAGATATCAATTGTTTTTATTAGTTGCACTGTACAATTTCTATATATTGTAGTTAATCTTAATATAATATGTGATCATTGTGTTTAAATCTCTGTGTTTCTTTTTATTTTTTCAGTGATTCTTCCTGCTCCAGCTTATACATTGTGTGCCTTGTACTTTTTTGATTTCATTATGGCTGCCATTCTTCTCTTCGGTTTACTTGTCGTAAGTTACTTTCTTTTTTATTGTAATTCAAAACTTTAAAGTGTAATATTTCAACTTTGTATTGTTCAAAATACAAAAATAAAATCGAATGAGTACTCAAGAAGAGGGTATGAGATAAGTACATGAAAAGTAAGGCATCGAGTGGTAAAGTGGTAACATCCTAAAGAGTACTTTGATCTCTTCTGGTAAACATTTTCATCAATTTAGAGTATGAAGTATTAGAAATGATGCATGCAATTAAGAATATTTAAGCGAGCATACCTATATAAATCCGTAGTACTTGCTGTCATGAATAATTATTCTAATAATAATATTAAGGAAGTGAGCATATTAGTGCTCCTCAGGCGTCCTTCAGTGCTACATTCGCATTGGAGTACCCAACCCAGGTATTTTTTTAAAAAGTCTAATGCAGTCATGGCCATTCTTCGTTGTTACAAAAAGCGAAATCCTTTTTGAATGCATGAATGCCTGTTGAATCTGGTGCAGCGTGCCACTATAATTCTGATTGCAGTTTTGTTAAGTTTAAGTCCTTCTAATCCACTCCTCCAAACAATTATCGCAGTAATAGTCAGCATGTCAGCATGCTATTGGTAATGGGATGCTGTGCTAATGGCACATATTTTTTATGCAAAAAGGAAACAGAGCTCACCAGATAAAATAAAATTCTTCAAGCATGGTTTCCTTTTGTCGTCGTGATGAAGGAGTTATTCCTGTAAAATACGATTTTCATACAAGAATGGTTTAGAAAGAAATAGTGGTCACGATATAGCATGATGATCTAGAATATGCTTTTCAAATTCAAAATACAATGTACAGTAGTTGCACTCTATCATGAAAGCATTGAAACTTTCTTTGATAGAACTGGAACAAAACAAAAGTATGGCAAATATTTTCTGTTCAGAAACATTATTTACAACTGTTTAAAAAGTTCCAAACATTTTGAAGGTATAATTAACTATAATAATGCTAGTAATTATTAGTTTTTTTGAGTTATCACACACTTTTCCTTTTGTTTACCCGTTTGAAGTTCAACGAAGTAGTACAGATGCATTACAGATATTGTAGGCGTCGAGTTTGTCGAGTTTACGGAGAAATGAAATGAGGTGAATGGTGAATTACTTGCTAGTGGATTATTTTTAATTAGTTGTGGCGAGTTTGATGCTAGCAAATCAACACCAGATACAGTGATAATGATGGAAGTTAGTGATAATCAGAAACCAGACCCTCAATTAACGTCACCACAAAGATATTTTTGCATTGGAAATGGTTTGCCAAAGGCAATTTTTTGTTTTTCTAGTAAATATAGCAAATATTGAGCAATCTACAATCTACTGTTATAGTGGATCAATACAAATCCGTATTGAATCTAGGCATTCGTATATCATCTTCAGTTGAGTTGAGGCTTGTCATTGCTTTTTTCGCAATTCTGCTACCCACACACTTTGTTGGAGTAAACATGTGCAACGACACTCACGGTTTCAACAAGAATCTCTAAATATAGTACAATATTTCAATTTCAGGTCTCCCTTTTAAATCACTCACGTTTTGAGTATTTATTGTAACGGAAAATTTTGTGCATGTTATTTTTAGACAATCACTTCACCAGAAACAGAGAAGCATACAAGTTCAATATTTAATAAAAAAGGAAACTTTTACCAATTATTAATGACATAACAAATTAGCTTGCCATTTTATTATCGACATATGTCAAAACAACTATGTAAAAGTTTAACCTGACGTCATAAATATGTAAATGCAGCACTTACCTTTCATAAAATTAAATTGAAGCATAATTTTAATGACCCTTCAACTTCAACAATCTAGCATAGCCGTACAATCATTCTATCGTCTTAAAAAATTTGTCGTCTCTTTACGTAATAATATGCCATTGTTTATGCAAATTGTACCCACCTGACAAAATGGAGCCAAAAATAATTCAATATGTTTATCCACACCTTCAACTTCAAGTCATCGGACCATTAGAAGAAGTATGATTTAATCTCTCATTTTTTAATTTCTCATCTCTATTTCCAACAAACCTCATCAACAAATAATCCTTCTTGACAAATATGGAATCAAACAATTTTGGCGACAAGAAAGGTTTTAATATTTGTTTATATATTTGCAATTGAACTTACCCAATTTTCTGCATAAGGTAAAAAAGAACTATTTGTGAGATCATGATCAATTGTGTGGATGATGTTGCATAAAAATCATGTCAAAATATTCTCCGATACTTGGATAGTGACCAAGTTTAACAATTCTGCATTACGTACTGGTTTCAATTTGCATTTAGCTGTAGGTGATGTGTTGTCATGTCAATTTTTATTTTATATGTCGAATTCATCTGCAATGATCACTCTCACTCGCACCTTTTATTGTTGTCACGGCATACAAATTGTAGACATCAGACGTTAGTGATTCCCTAAAAAAACGTGCGTTGGATTCTAGGACGAAATCAAAAGCAGTTCAAGTCAAAAATGAGAAGAGAGAATTGAATTGTAAAAATATAAGTTAAGTTACTAGTAAAGAATCGCATCTAATTTATATGAATTCGCACATTGCCGACAGAAGCTGGGTTGGGTAAATATGAGATGAATTGGCTTGTTTAAGATTTCAAATTTTCTTAACATTCATTGTACATAAGTAGGTGTTAAATGTATGCATTATAATTATAGTTTTAACTTTTATTGCTTGTTACCTTTTCTTCTTCAACATTCACCGATGAAATTTGGCGTAAGATTGCATTGTTTATTGTACTGCTGTCAAGCTTCTAATATATCGATACAGTTTTCTTTATTTTTATGGCATCGATTCTCGGTCAAATTTATCATACATTTCAGATTTCAACACACAATCCACTAAACCAAACCACACCGTGTTCTGTATTCATTCTTTTGTTTTTATATGGTTTTGGAGCAAAATATTGAAGGGAAAACAGCAATTTCAAAACAAAGATAAAGAGAGATACGACAGAAACAGAGACATAAACAAAAGAAAAGATTATGTTCACCTTGGTTTTTATGTTGGTGTTGTTGGTTGTAAAATTTTTAACTTTTTTAAGCATCATCATCACCACCGTAACTTATTGTTTGCTAGAAAAGGAAGAAACAAAAAGGGTAAAATTGCTACAGTTGATTCTGAAAGGAAAAGTATTCTCAAGCTCAAGTGATCTATTTATTATGATAATGAGGCTGAAAATGCAAAAAAAAGTGACAAGGTTGTAGGCAGTGAGTCAGTAAGTGTATAATGCATGCCCATATTGCAAATTGCAATGATCTTTGTGGTTGATATAACTTGTACTGAACCATGAGCGCATATTTTAGCGGTAAACTGGTTCTCTCCTCATCATCGCATCATTGACATTTTATTGATGTTGCTAGAAATAACTATTTTTTTGCGAATGAAAAAAGGACAAAATATTTTTGTTGGCGGCTCAGATGAGTCCTTTTTTGCAATGGCGGTAATTAGAGACATTAATTATTTAGGTGGATGTAAGGAATATGTACCTATATGCATATTAATTTCTAGAATTGATTTACGAGCATATCATTTCTGAATTTTTTTATGTCTTAAGTTTTTGGCGTTGATTACACATGAACATAATGAAAACATAAGTATTTAAAGTGGAGGAGTAAAAATGCAAAAATTATAAACTGTAATAATGCTCGTAAAATTGGAAATACAAAAAGTTTAGCTGTGACAATTAGTACAATTTTATTTTTGAAAGTGAATTTATTTTGAAATAGAAGCTACACAGATTAAGAACATAATGTACCAACCAACCGCAAAACAAAAAGTGTCTGGTGTCTGGTCTTTAGGCTGGTGACCAATTAAATGTATTTTGCAAATTTACCGAAGTAAAATGTTTTGTAACTTCTTCGATAGTATAAACAATATTTTCAAATTTATAGCTTTGTTAAGATTGAATTCACTGTTTGTGTTCATTAGGTTTGCTGGTCAGTAATCGACCTCCTTTTATTGTATGGCAAAAACTTAATGAAAACTGCCAACACTAGTATTCTTAACAAACTCAAACGCTGATGTCGTCCCTTCTTCTTACTCATCATTATATTCAATCGAATTAGAAATTTCCTCGTTTACAATAATTTTTGTCTACGCTATTTAAAAAAAGGAAGTACATTGCTCTGCGCTTAATTTCACCGGTTTGTGTACGTTCACAATGGGCTTTCAAAATGTTTTACTTTCCTTTGTGCCCATCATCCATATCAAGCGGACACCAATCTTCTTGAAGAAAAGAGCCATTCACGAAAATGAAGTCACGATTTGCTCTTCATATCATAACATCGCAACACACAATTTATATCAGCTCATATATGTAACAAGTTTAAAAATAAGGCTCATAAATAATAAAATAAAGTTTTTTAGGTGGTTCGCCGGTTTGTCAATGTTCTCTCTGTAATAGATAAAATATAGGCCGCCAAATAACAATAACATTTTTCCCATTCATTCAAGCAACAATAAATAATTTTTATAATATTTTGAGGAATTATATAGGAAGCAGTAAACGATAGAACGCTGAGGTCGTATGGTCATTGGGCTGGGTTTAGCACTATGAAGATCCCAGGCCTAGGTCCACCGTGCCTTTTGTTATAAATATGAACTCAAGTTGTAGTTAGTCATCAACTTAATAGTTAACGATAAAGATGTTTTTCGACATTGCGAAGCAATAAACAAACATTCTGTTATGAAAGCCGGGTTTAATATTTTTCGTGTCTTGATAAAACGGCGTCACTCAAACAGATTCAAAATGCATTTTCCCTTTGTGCTACAATTTTCAAGTCGAAGTCCACAAGGTAAATCAACTGAGCAAACTGCAAGAGAAAAATGCATAAAGTTTCAAGTTTTACGCATTCATTCTGAAAGAACTGAAAGAGTTGTAGCTATTTGTACGAAACAAGAAACCATACAAATCTCATGCATGAAGAAAAAATCTGTTTCGCTTTCATTTTCGTTTCAATCATGATGATGATGATGTTTTACTGCCTTTTATATGCTTTGCTTAACTCACTGACATACAGATAATTTCTCGTATCTAAATGTGCATCATGTAACTTTCATACCATACAGTATATAGCCTACATTACAATTACGGTCATCTGTCAAATAAATTCTGAAAACATACTGGTGCAATCCCATGAATTTTGATTGATGCTTGATTGAGTCTTACATTTTACTACAATCTCATTGGCTCTTAGTTTTAAAAAGAAATGCTACATATGATTTCAAACGAATTAGGCGTTTACGCAGTTTTGAAATGGCTGTGTAATGAATATTCTTTAGCATTTCTGCAAAAAACGGCACTTGTACAAAATGATTGTAGCGTTTTATAATTATGATATGAAATGTGTAATGGCAAGACATGTAAATAATATGCTTGTACAACAAAATATCAAATATTAATTATGTTTTCCACTTTAATTACTTTTTCCACAGAGACAACGAAAGTACCTAATGAGCTGGACCTTGATGACAGTCCTTTCCTTCTTTCCAGAGGCCGGGATGGTTTTATTCATGTCCTTGTACTATTGGGTAAGCGCCATCTTTCTTGGTTCTTGGGAAAGTTTCAACATTAATTTAAAACAATAGGAGCATAATAATATCATTCGACTTGTTAGTTTCCTACGCACACTTCTAGTAAAGGAATTTTCTGCCTGAGGACAGTCACTAGGCCATTTCTGCGACGAGATTTCAGAGAAAATTAGAACAGTGACAGAGAGCTTGAGTATGGATGCAATGCTGATATGATGATTGAAGAAATGAGTAAAGTGCAATTTTAATGCGGATTTGAACACGCAAAATGCATTCTCAATATTACAAATCTTATTTTAATTCATCAAACACGAGCGGGTCAGCTTAATTTATTGAGATGACATGCAAATAAATGCATGCGATGCATGTAAGTATTTATTTCGATCCGGCTTAACTATTTTTATTTTTTGCTGTCCATTAACGGTCCAAAATGAAGACATATAAATGTCTTCACTTAACAGCTTACAAGACAAAGGTTTTACGTTGTCGCTATAAAGCACTGTTAGGAATGTTTAGCTTTTATTTCAGGAAGACCAAAAAAATAGGCTTTGTTGTGTTTTCCTCATTTGTTAAGTATGTAATAAAAAGTAAAATTATAATATTTTTGCCTGCAATTATAGTTTATACGAGGAATGTGGGATCCATTGAACCGGATTAGAATTAAGTTTGAAAAATAGCCACAGTTTGTTGCTTTAAAAATGTAGCAGTTTCTTCAGAGCGGCTTGTCCCGACTGGTCGCAGAACATTAAAAGCTTGATGATCTTGATCTTACTCATCACCCTCGCGTTAGTTGATAATTCATGTAAATGACTAAACAAGTGGGAAAAATAAGGTTATAATCAAAAGTGAATGCGCAGTCAAGTGTGTAGACCAATAGCAAGTCAGCGTATACTAATTCAGTTTGTCGCATACAAGCGTTGTCCGTTTCTTGATTCTATTGCACTTCATTTGGTCTCCAGAGGAGTGAGTGCAGTTTAGTCTCTCGTTATCCTCTTATTTTTGCATTTTCCCATTCCATAGAGATTATAATGCCAATATATAGCAGTCTTGTATGCTAGTCAAAGAATCTCAAAAATGAATATTTTTAGGAATTTTTTAAACATTTAACTTTAATTTTAACGGAATGTGGAACAAAATATTGTGATCATCATAAAGCTTAACGGGTCCAAACTACCAATTTTTATGAGTTTGTTGTGATATTAGTTTAAGTTTTTAAAGACGTTTTGACATGTTTGTGCCAAAGTTGTGTATTGATTGTAGCGTGTGTAATGTGGCAGCGTCATATAGCATAAGAAAGGACAAAACCAAATGAAACATTTACTTCAAGTGATTCAAGATATTTTGTGTATAACTTTTCCCAATTTGTATTCTTTCCTTCTATTTCAAACGTCCCATTGATTTGGTTATGATTTCCAACCCATCCTGGATTGAAAAATGGATTTTTGAAACCGCCCATTTCTGGAATATTCGGATCTGGATTCTCACACAACAACAGCCTGCACACAAGTTTGAATACGGAGTAATCGAGCTGGTATACTGGTCACTTCGTGCTATTTTTAATGTAAGTACTCATTATTTAAATTTTTATTCTTTGTGCTAAAAACTGAAAAATTTTTTATGATTGCTGACGTAAAAGGAAATCTTAACCAATGTGTTATGAATTTTACTAACCTTGATAAAGACAGTTATTATACAACATGTTTACTACGACACAAGACTACTGGATGAATATAACATGCATAAGCGTAGTTGTCACAATAGTTTACACGCTGTATGTTGATGTTTGTATGAGTTTTACGCATGAAAAATGCCTGAAAGGAAACATGTCGTTTGCACACGACGGCGCATATGCCTCAACAGGCTCCACTATATATCGCTTTCTTCCAGAAATCAAGATTTGAAGCCTTCGTTTAAATTAAATGATTTATGTCATATTGTTGTACCACTGACCTAGTCAGATGGTTTCAAACTAACTGCATCTGGATTCATTTAGTTGGTGGAATGGACATTGCAGCATATAAGAACTTATTTATATTGCGAATGAGTATTTTGAACCAGTCAGTCATGTGCATATGGTACGCCAAAAGAATCACTTAATATAATTGAAAAAAATTACATCCAGAGAAAAAACGTGCGTAGGTATTTACTAGGTACTCATATTTATAGTATCGTACGTATATTCATTTAAGTCAAACAAAACAGGCATGAAACATTGTCAACTTTTAGCTTCCAGTGTATTTTTTCAAAAAAGTAGATGCATTCGTCAATTCATGATTAACGATTACTTATAAGCAACTATTGTGTATGTATTCTCATAGTCTTCTGCAGTTGGAACCATAAAACTATTACTATTAATGTAAAAATAGAAATCTAAAAATACTCGCTGATAACATTCTTAAATATTTTAGACTTAACATCAGTGTTTTAATAATAATAATTATGACTTAAGTAAGTCCAAATTCCTGTGATAATTCCTTAATGGTTTAAAAAGTAACTATCTTTAAAAAATACTTTCCGTCCATTACTGCTTTTTCGAGTCTCCAGGGCTTTTATATCTTGTGTAATCTGCTCAAATGGTGGTGTTAGGCTATATTCTGTGGCAAAATTAATGTTGCTGGAGTTTATGACCGAGGTTTTCCTGAGTGAGTATGTTCTATATTTTATATGTAGCAAGTAACAGAACATTTCCAGAGCAGACATTTTTTCTCTCAAGCTAAAAGTAACTGTTTTGTAAAAGATTTTTAACACAGCATTTTCTTGCAAATAATTTCTATAGGCGTTTTCATTACTTTCCGCAAAGCTTCATGATGAAAAGCTTTAACTTAATAAAAAGATCTACCAGAAAGGCGACTTTCCCTATCTTGATTGATTTATCAAACTTTTTTAGCCTGTTGTTCTGAAACTTATTTGATGTTTGTAAAATTATGATATAATGCAATGTTACACCTTTACAGGTCGCCGTAACCATTTATATGCTGAGTCTTAACCTCATACGCAAGTAGAGTTCAACATCCTTGTCAGATTTATACCTTACGTTGAAACAGGTACTATAAAATTGAAAGCAGAATCTAAGAAAATAGGGATAACAAGCCTCTGCAATATTATATTGCGTATCAAGATGTGATAACGATTTTTTATAAACTAAATGTTTCATTAGATTTATAACTTATGGTTAGTCGTAGTTTGTAGCAGCCATCAGAACACATGTTTTCTAAACGAGCAGCAATGACAGAAAATGTCTATAATTATAATTAATAGCATTTCTATAATTTTAACAAGAGTAATGACTAATCAATAGCCGGATTAAGCTGGACAAATAAATATTAAAAAACATTGACAATATGCGTTTTCCTTTTACATAATATTTCCAGGCATTGATATGCGTATACTATATACGTTTGCTATAGAGTATGGACAGTTGCAGGACACAAAAAGATGTACCTAATTAAGAACGTAGTAATCTTGCAAGTTCTGAAAATACATAAAGTATGTATATCTGTAAACATTCACAAACTTATCTGTCAATAAATTAAGCTAACAACATATTATTTTTTTCGCACTCGTTCGTTCCGCCAAGAAGCGAGAAGAAAGATGAGTATTAAAAGTAATCTCTGTGCTTGGACTGTTTTACGATGTTCAATATTTATTACGTGATATTAGGTGGAGATATGACTTTGATGAACTTGAAGATGATAGATGGTTTAGTTTAATGAGCAGAACATTTGTCTGCTGGGAAAACATTGCACGGTATTGGTAATCTGATATTTGGCATCTTTCAAAAGGAATAGAATAGGCTTTAACTACCTATTAATATATATCGCATCTTTTACGTTGCCAAGTTGTCATTGTACATGTTCCTAAATATTAAAGGAGTCAAGAGTGGTCATTTCTCTTTCGTGTGGTGATTAAAATATAAATACTTCTACGCATGGCGGTAAATACATCAACTGTTTGAGGATTTAGGTAGACTCCAGGCTCCAGGCATTTTATACATGGACATGGACATTGTACACATTTTTGAACGTGAAGTCATTATTGTTTGTCACAAGATAAACAATTTTTTATTATAAAACGTGATTTTGTAAACTGTTGCAGCATCTACTACAAAATATTTATATCTTGACTGTTAGTTTGTTTATGGGAAACCCAAATCCATTAAATTGTTCAGTTGCAGAGTTAAAATAATTTAGAATTACAAATACTTTTATTTTTAGATTTTTGGTGCGGTGTGTGTCTGTTCATTGTACCTAACCTGGAGAGACGAAGAGCTCATCTTGGGCCGTTTACATGATCTCACATTGGTAAGAAAAAACAAAAGTTCCATTCAAACATATAAACATATTTTCGACGGCGAAATAAAAGTTTGCTAAATAAAAATGCGATATACAATTAGCATATTAACACATAAATTATAATACTTTGTACTTTTACAAAGTTACTATACTAGTTTATATTTGAGACAATTTGTTAAATCTATTTTATTCAATTTTTTAAAAATATTTAGCATGCTCATGGTATGGTTTAGTTTGAATGGAATATGCATTTTTCTAAAGAATTTACGAATGAGGTAATTAGACAATTTAGCAGCTCTAATTATACACGTACACCTATGAAACTTCAAACGGTGTCGGCAAGTGATTGGCTATTGTAAATTCGTTAATACATTTGCGCTTTTTTAACTCGTCCAATTCATGTAGCCAGGCACCACCGTATTACGTGCAAACCATATTGGAATATCGGAAGATTTTCTAGCCATTAGCGAAGCGAAGCGCAAATCTGTGCACGCTACTTACTACTATATAGCGAATCGACTGTTTTATTTTTATGAGCTGTAAAAAGCTTTCCGAGTATTTACCTTTTTTTCTCCTTTTACGTTCTTAATATTGTGTTTAAAACAGCACCTTTCTCAAGTCTTAAACTAAGCTTGTCGCAATTACAATCAGTGGAACGTTACAAGTTTTAACCCCTTTGCTTTAGAATGGACGTGCATTAGTTTCTAAAAGCGTGTAAGAAATTTCTAAAACAATTAGCACTACAAGCATGGTTTCTTTTACATATAAAATGCGTTGTCGTCCATGCATCATATATTATGGAATTCATAGGAACTGTTTCTTCTGCTATTCCTCCAACAGTTTTGTTATACGTGTCATTAGTGTCTGGACTTGCTTGACACGAAGACGCTTCTTTCAATCGTAAAAGGAATTTATTAAACACTAAGGAATTTGTTTAACAGATTCAAATTGATAGTGATCTTGATATTCTAATTTTCGATTAAAACTGAATCATTCCATTCATCTCATCATTTCATTTTTCTATTAAATTACAAAGTATGCATACCGTCTACTTGCAGGAATTTCATATCCTAAAAGGCGATAAGTGAAATTTTCTACTCAAATCTTAGCATATTATCAACAACATGTACAAAAACTCTTTATTTTGTTTTCCTCACAGGCCAACGTAGAGACAGGATCCACTGGTGTCGGTGTCCTTCGCAGTGGGAACTTTGCCGGGACCCTAAAGGGGAACAGTAATTTAGCGTATCAAAATTATGCGTATGTAGATTCTTCGCCAGGTCTTCCAGATAATTTAAGCTATAAGAATTCCAACGCATTTCACAGGTATACTATTCATCAATATTTCTCATCACAATTTCAAAATGTTTTCTTTTTCTCTTTTTGTTCCTTTTCCAAATGCACGCGTACCACACGCAGTAAATGTGGCTACTCACCAAGCAGCTTTCGCAGCTTCTTTACCACAATTCAGCATCCTCCTCATCCTTCTTCTTCTTCACAACCGCACAAAACTAAGAAAAAACTATTTTACTATTATTACTATCAACATCATAATCATTTACATCGATACTGTGTCGATGGTGGTGACGGGGTAATTTTGTGCCAACGGCATCAGCGACTATTGCTGCCCTTTTCCAGTAATCACTGCTTTCACTCCAACAATACGAATGACAGAGACAGAACTATAGCCAGTTTACCTATTTTGTGGAATGAAGCTTCTCCTTCTTGTGCAGGGATAGCTTCTTGCTGTGCCGCCAGTGGCTACGAAGCTCGCCAGTATTTTCATCACGAACCGCATTTCGTGAAATGTGGCTGCAGAGTAAAATTTGGTGGCGGTTATTGTAGATGTGGTGGTGGTACTGGTGCTATTAGTGGTGGTGGTGGAGATGATGGTAGATGTAAATATTTATTTTGTAGTATTGATCACGTGTGTCACCATCGTAGAAGTAGTAGACAACACTGTTACGAAACGCTTAGTCAAATTCCATCCACATCCCAAGGACCAAATATATTATTAAGTTGTAGCGAAAGAGACGTTGCTAATGTGGAAAATACCGTCCTCACAATAGACTCACACCAGCAAAGAAGCGAACCACTCATAAACACTAAATGTAAATTCGTGGACGAGGTCATCAGTAGTAGCAGTGGCCGTGTTGGTAATAATCTTAATTGTACTTTTTCTGCGCTAAAGCCTTTCAAACATCAACTTGCGAAGCGGAGACAATCCTGTCAATCTTCCTCATCTGAAAGTGGTGCTGCTACTGCTGCTGGAATAGGAGGAGGAGGAGATGTTTCCGTACCTAAGATAGAAATTGTGATATGTACTGAAGTGCACGGTTCTGTGGAGACCAAAGTCATTCGCCGACCTGAGACCCATCATCAGCACAATAACAATCGAACTAGGGCATATCGTAAAAATAGTAAACTTATTAATATTCCGTTCAGCCACTTCCGAAGAGCAGTGTCTGACTCTCCCAGAGTAGTAATTATGGAGGGAGTGTCGCGAAATCACGGAGGAGATGACGACGACTCCTCCATCCAAACTGTTCCTGATGGATCAATGGATAGCACGAGTAGTATCCTTGTAGATAGGAGTTGTGTACGGAAAAACAATAAAAAGTTTGGTAATAAACACGGGCACTGTCGTCATAAATGTGACGGTAAATGTAAAAAAGGTGGTGGTGGTGGAAACGGTGGAGATGATGATCAGGGAACTAGTAGAAGAAGCTTTAAACTATTTGCTTATTTCTCTCAAGCGGCAAAGTGTTGTGTATCTCGCTCGGCTACCTCATTACTTAGTCCTTCTTGTAGTGGGGAAATTGGGGACAATGACAACATTTCTGGTGGAGGTAGCTTATCGCACAGGTTGGCATGAGATCATTTTTATAACTAACTAATAACATACTATGAAAAATATTTTTTTCCATAAATACATGGAACGTTTTAGGGGTTTATATAATACCAGAAGCTTTACAATGAACAGTGACGTTCATCAGGCGACGCTGGGAAACCGAGGGGCGTCCTTGGCCATGAAGAGCGAGTTCAATCCAGCCATGCTGTTTGATCCGGCATACAGGAAAAGTCGAATCAGTGAGCTGGGCATTGCCGGCATTGGATTGGAGCCTCCTGGTCAAATTCCGATCGGTACGTTTAATCGCATGAATCGCTCACGTTCGCTGTGGAACGTTAGCAATGAAGACTACTGGAATAGACCGCCACCATCAAGGCCTGTCTCTTTGGGATACGTCAATCACATACATCAAATGGATCAATTGGCTGCACACAAGGACTGCTGTCTTTCGATGAACAATAATTCCAACGCTACAATGAATCTCAACAAGCAAATGATCATGAAGGGTGGATTCGGAGGAGGAGGAGCTTGTAGTCAAGGTGGATATCGCAACCCCATTCATGGGAGCATTACCAGCGTTGCCACCAGTAATCACGCATCAGCTCCAAACCCAGGTCACATGAGTGTAGGTCATCATGAGTCGTGCAGTATTCACAGGGATCCAGACCATAGGAGAAATTGGCTGGCCACAGGAAGACGTGCTCAGTCTGTGGACGGGCTCAATCATTTTTACCATCGCTACTACGGCAGAAACATTGCTGCACATCATAATCTCCACCCAAGTGGAATTCTCACTGGAGATCATCATCCATCTCTCAGCCAAGACTGGAGCAAAAGCTCATTATGCCCCGATGAGTCCGAGGATTTGCGTAATTATCATGATATTGCTCTTTAAGGGCACTCGTGTCTGATGAATTAATGATTTTTTTGCCATTTTTGTATACCCGAGTAATTATGTAAGTTGATGTTATGCGCATTATATTATGTATGTTTAAAATTATTAGATGTCCTCCATGAGTGAATGGATTAAAAATGAAGTGTAAATAAATTATATGCTGTTATTTCTCTGATTCTTTTTAGATCGGTATTGCACAATGTTTGTGGATCTATCTATACTAATGTTACCTGAAAATGTAAGAAATGTCATACCTGTTTTTTATCGTCAACGAAAACTTGTCTCGGAAAGGAAAATATACTGTAACAATCATTGAATCATTACATTAAATATTATAGAAAAAGGTTTAATACAAAAGTTTGATTTGAAAAAGAGTATATATCTAAATCTAACCGTTTAAGCGTTATGTACAGCATGAGAGTATTGTATTTTTCATGACATTAATGTTTGCAGACTATTTAAAATAGTAAGTGTATGCATCTGTATGATTATCAAGATTAACTATATATTATGAAGATTTGTATTAAGTATGTATAGAATCTAATTTAAAGTTGACTTTGACGGTGATTTCGTTTGTTTATAATCAACATTAGATTATTCTCATGTTGCTGTTCTTATTGTTGTCGTTGTTGTGAAATGTTTAGTTAGCGATTTAGTTTTTAGGTATGGTAGACAAAAATGGTATACATTAATACGTAACTAACACGCCATAGCTGGTAATAGTGCTTACCATCATTATTATATGTTTATGTGACAATTAATAAAGTTATAACGAAAACAATTGATTTTTGTGAAACGCAATCATTACAATAATTATTATTATAACATTTAATATTGTCGTTGTTTAAAATATTTGTATGCTCGTATGTACTTGTCTGATCATCATTACTAATTGTATTGATTAAATGGACTGTGTAAAGAAACAATTCAATAAGAAACATTAAATGTAATGAATGATTAACGGAATAAAAAAACAAACAAGTTATAAATATTTTTCTCTTATGACGAAAAACAAAAGCTGTAATAAAATTTTCAAAAAATAACAGTATTTGTGTCGTTTTTTCTTCCTAATGAACAATTGTGTACTGTAACATGTCAAAAAGGAACTGAAAAATGGTAGAAATGATCAATTAAATATGTTCGGCATCTTACAAACGGAAACAATGAAAAATATTCTTTGTATATGTTGTAATGTCATGATTCCATGACTTTAAACTGTCGAAAAATGGGTTCATTTTGTGCCAAAAACAGGAACAAAGGAAGAAATGATCTTCATAACTAAATAAATATAATGAAAATATATAGAACGTACTATTATTATTTCTTAAAATTAGTATACTTAATTATATAATATGTATTGTACACACGCTCTAATTTTTTCTATTAAAATCTTCTATTATTTTTTTGTCTACAGATCAAAAATTGGTTTACTTAAAAGTTCTAAACAAGTAATAAGAGTAATAACAACATCATTCAAAAAACATAAAATTCTTTCTTAAGGTCTCAATGATCAATAATATAACAATAGTTATAAACAATAAGATAATATATAATTTTCTATTTATAGATAAATTTATATCAGTAAATAATAATAAAACACTGATTTCGCGTACCTGTTCGTACTGAAGTCACGATAATAATAATATAACAACAACAATTATTTAATTTAGTTCCCTATTTATCTATAACAAAACAATCTTTTCGTACGAACGTTCATCTCATGCAGCCATGCACTTTTTTTACACTGTTTCATGATATTTCAATATTCATGCCATCAAGCTTACTGATTAAATACAAGTTTTAAAATCTCATACTTATAATTATGTTTTGCGGAACTGAGATTGTTACATATTATTATTGATTACTTAAGTATTCTACTTTAATCCTCTAAACTAACATTAAGATACGGATGAAATGGCACAATGTGGTGATCCCATCTCTACCAGGACTTTGTCCAACCATTGGAGGGGTCCGTGAAGATGGATTTCAATCCAGCAGGGAGTGCTTGTCACGTCTTGACGATGGTATTCTGCTCCCCAACCTTTCACAAAGGACATTCTGAAAGAAAAAGAGGAAAAATGTTAATTGAATATTCCTCATTTTAAATTGGATCATTCCATTCCTGGAATGCATCATGTATTTACTCGTGCTTGCCATTCATCACAGGCTAAACAGGATACAAATACAAATGCTACATGAATCATACCTGATTGTACACATCTTGGTTAGGTCATAAACAGCCTCAAATCCATGGTTGACACTTTGACCAAGAAGGGTTGCGAATTCTCGGTTATTGAATATCTTTAGCGAACATCCTGGTGGGATCTTACATACCGTGCTCGGATGGAAACCGTGACTGTGGTTGCAGTTACGAGATTGTACGAAAATTGCTGAATCAGACAAGCATTCCGCGTAAACTTCGCCACCCACGTAAGTCAGCCGGACGCCTAAAGCACAAAAACAAAAACGAGAAACGATAAAGTAAAATAAACGCTACATGGCATACATACAACATGCATGCTACATAGGTATATTATTATTTTCAAATAACAAATAAAATGAAAATAAATAGAGACATAATATTTATTTTCTCTAGAAGACAATTTTACATTATCGCGCACGTGAGCACGTATTTAAAACATTGGATTAGTGTGAACCCAAAGTTTTCATGTTCTCATGACAACACAACAAACTCAATTTTCGATTGACCTAGATTCCTCGTTACTCAATTATAATATTTATAAGTACATCTATTTCTGTTCAGTATTTAGAGGGTGAAGGAATTCCCCGCATACTAACTACAACGACTACTATTTCAACTAAAAAAACCTAAAACGCTGCCATGTCACATCGCCTAGCCTCAAGAAGAGTAGCGAACAGCGGAAGAGAAAATATTTTAGAGTCATGTACCGAGTTAAATCAACGTAATGAATAAAATATATGTATATTCTCCCTTAATGTGTGATATCGCTTCTAATAATATTTTGTAAGCAAAAAAGAATGTGATTTATCTTCTTGTTAGAACAAACACCACTCACTGTCTTCTTAAGCGTAAAGTATTTTGTATGTGTGTTCATTCCTCATAGATATTTTATTTCTCTAACTACTACATTTACACATTATTCATCTGTAAACATGTACATTATAATATGTATAAAGAATATTGAATAT
>JAQFYG010000095.1:0-53610 GCA_034694325.1 Entomobrya corticalis
CCTTGCTTCTGCTTTGCTCTTACATTCTATCACTTATCGATTATAGAAAAGAAATTATTTTGTTAAATTGCCAAAATTAAGAAAATAGCAAATGTTAAACAAAGTTTTGACCTATAATCTAAATCCCGTCTACAGGAATTTATAATGTAATTATTTTAGTCGCATGTAAATTCCATCAAATTCTCTGAAACCCAACATTTCCCAAACCTTATCAAACGTCAGTTCAATTGCAAAAACAAGTACGCTGATAATGACAGGTTTCAACATGCCACCAAATTCTCAAATAATATACCTACCTCCATTTGCGAATAAATAATAAATACAATCACACAAGCTTCTTCTAGTCTCTTACAATCTGAAAAAGACAAAACAACATAATGTGTATACCGTAAGAAAACATTAGTATACCTAGTTTTTAATGTACATTTACAGACTTGACAGTAAAATATGTCACACATTCCAAAAGCCATCCTACATTCCACGACATTTCGTGTAAGGTAATAACGAAATTGAAAATTCACAGGAAAAAACCACTACAATAACAACAACTACTACTCCAACAACCCACCACCACCACCAAAACATCAGCAACACGTCAAGCGTCTTTTTCCCCTGCACTGACAATATGTGCAATAACAAGACAAGTTGCTAGAGTGGTATTCCATGTATACCTTGGCATGACCCTGTCAGAGGCGAAAAAACAGTAGTAAAAAATAAAATGCATACAAAACATACATATCCTTTCTCCCTTCTAAATTTCATAATATCTCCTTTACGTAAACACCTATTTTCTTCTCTCTTGGCAATGTATATAGATTCATACAATTTTTATCATCTCTTCTCTCTCTCTCTACTCCACTCTTACAAACAAAGCCTATTGCTCATTTATTAGACTTCGTCGGTTCTCCGCCTTTTTCCTTCCTTCCTCTTTTTGGCTTTTTGTTGCATGGTTCTAGCTCTGCGGTGGTTTGGTTTTGCTTTTGGTTGGTCACATGGAGAAACAGCAAGAGGAGAAAGCAAACAAGCTCATTAGTTTTTCATGAATATCCACTCCACTTCCCTCTCTCCAGTTTACTTGAGCTTTCTTTCATATAATAACTGTAGTACAAGTAAATAGTGGTATAGTAGCTCTCTTCTCTTCTGGTGTCTTGTTAGTCAAGTAGCTGGTATTTTTACCTTAACAAAAAATACATATAAAGCAAATTTATAAATCTGAGCAAACCAAAGTTAAAATCCGACCGGGAAAGATACCATATGAAGTCATGGTATAAAATATATAAAGCTATCTATCTGCTCTAAGTAACCTCCGCGGAGGACGACGGACACGGATGAGAGAAGACTTCATACAAAATAGAAAATCCACATGCACATTTAATAAGCATTAATCCATCCATCCAACCAAACAAACTTGGTTTTGTGCACTGATATAATATTATATCCTTCTTCCTCTTCACCAAGCCACCACTCAACCAGTCAATCTTTTTGCGGTTAGACGCAAACGACTACTCTACATTGACTACCTACTAAACTAAATATACATATACTATTAATACGCTTCACTTGACTTTGGTTTCACATCGGTTCGTTTTTCTTCTTCCAATTTGTGGAATATGTGTACGAATTTATCTTTCCATCCATCTCTTACTGCTACTTACTTTTCTTCATTTCATTACAAATGTATTAAACTCGTTTTCCAATTCACTCTCGCGTACTTCCAATGCCACCTTACAATCAATACGGGAATGAAAAAATCTAGGGCAAATTTGTACATTTTTTACTCTTCCTTCTTCGTCTTCTTCATTTTTATTTTATTTTCTTGCCCTTTTTTACTTCGTTTTTCTTTCTATCAGATTGATTGACAAAAAAGAGTAAATAGGCAAAGAGAGAGAGGAAGAGTTGCATAATAAATGAGGTGACATATGTGTGTGTGTGTGTGTGTGCAGAGCGGTGACGGGTGACATGATTTCCCCGCTTTTCTCCGTTCTCTTCTTCTTTTCTCGACAACCGCCTTTCTACTCCTTTCTTAAAATGTTTCCCTGTTTGCCTTATATTTTTTTGTTTTACGAGCAAACAGTAAAAAACAAACTTGTCTTACTTTCCCTCTCTCTCACTTTCTCGCATGGCTGGTAATGGTGGCAATGATGTTGATGATGATGGCGATAAGATAACGCGGAGCTTTTTGTTTTGCTTTTGTTCTCTTATTTTTGGTAAATATCACCGCGACGTGTCTTTCCCCAGTAGTATCCCAATATGTGTACAATAAATACAGTTCAGTGGAGCGAAAGAAAGGCGAGAGGAAGAAGAGGAAGCAAACTTACTCAAAAGGGACAACTCTCAGAGAGCCTCTGAGACAGAGAAAAGACCTTTCTCTGATTTGTTTGCTTTCTCACGGCATTTTTCTTGGGAAAAAATACGTTTATATTGAAGCAGTAAAAACCAACTAAAATGTAGCAAAAATAGATGGATTCTGTTGCTGCCTCGATTGGAGTTGATCGCTACGTCATGTTTTATTTATAGGATTTGATGTTGATGCAACAGCGGATGATGAGTATGGAAAGGATGAAAAAAGTGAAGAAAATACAAATTTAAATTTTGTTATTTACGAAAGTCAGTAAAGACTAAGATATCCTATAGACTACGACCATACTTTGCAAAAATTTATTTATATTCCATCATCATTGATTTTTCTTGTTCATTTATTTTAAATGGTCTTATCTATGAAATAACGGTCAGCCTGCACCCAATCTACATATCCCTCGGTCGGTCATTCTAATAATTATAAAGAATCATTATTGAACTTAAGCTGCAAGCAAACTGCTTAGTTTTTTAATTTCCCAAAATTCTAATAATTTTCATTTCCCAAAACAAAACTGATGATAAGAAACCATGTATGTGGATAAAGGAATTTAAGCAGATTAGAAAAATACTTCAACTCAACCATAAATAGTATACCTACACAGTATTTTTGTGTTTTCTGACGCAGAAAAGGATTTAAGGATTTAGGCATTTTCACTCTGGGCACGCATGCCTTACAGGCATAATTTGATTGATTACGTTTTATTTTATGTAGTAAATTCTTTTGCTCGATACCACCAAAATATGTACCCTACACACTACACCAACAGCAAACACTATTCGCCATTCACTAAAAAACAGATGAATTTTTATGCCAGTGGCATTGAAGTAGTATCGAAGGGAAAGTAGTAAAAAACCAGCAGTATAATACTTTTTTATTGTTGCTGCTCCATCACTACCACTGCTCACTTACTCTACTTCTATTTTAGCATTTTTATGTGTGTACTGGTGGTCATGCATATCTAATTTTCCAAATTATTTTGGTATAACCTTTACCTGTTTGTTCACCACTGGAATTTCTTCTCAAACTTCTTTACCGCACATCATAAAAAACCCAAAAGGAAAAAAATTAAGCGTTACTTGGGCGTTTTTATCTAACCCTTTTTTGTAAATTTTGTTCGGTACTTTTGATCTTTACAACAGTAAACCACTATACATGCCATTACTATTTCCCTGCCCTGCAGCATAAAAAATATATAGTATTGAAGTAAAAAGTTAAACCAGTTATTAAAAGGGACAGTGATCATAAATAATTGCTTTAGCTTCACCTATTTTGTTTTTTGTTGTTATTTTTTATATATAACTTATTATTTTCATATAAAAATGTCGGTTACAACACTTTTTATGACTGCACATTGTGCACTCATTACCAAATTGAATTTCTCGTGTGTATATGCTTTCAAAACGTTGCCAACCCCAAAAAACATAACTTGGTAAAAAATATGACATAAAAAAGTTAATGATAATTATGAGGACGACGACAAACGCATGGATATTATGAGCATTCCTCAACCTTGTAAATTTGCTTAAATATTCAATTATGCCAGCTAAAAGTCAGGAGCCGAAGAGCCGGTCGTCGTCGTCGCCGTCACGCTATGAAATAATGATGATGATAGGATATTTTAAGTAGGAGAAAATTTAAGCGATAATAAAAAGCCAGTAGGTCACCCAAGAGCACACTGTGCATACCAACCAGTAAACTATATAGTAGCTGAGCCACATGCGGTGATATCGTTGCAACAGCAGCGGTGTAGAATCAACTATTATGATAATTTTTGCTCTCTCTTCCCTTCCCTTAAACTAAACACAACTATTAAACCTATTACACTTTTACTTCTTCTAGCGACAGCGGCAGGTGCACACAAAAACAATATACCACGTGCCATTATACTATATATAGCAGTTATACTGGTAGTACCTGTTCAAACTGAAAGAATACCTCCAAAAATCCTGGAGAAATTTGCATGAAAAAAGTTTGCAAATGAAGTGTGCATTGCATAACGCTTATATGAATTTACCCCTATTATTTTTAAAAACTACCGGAAATTAGGGTTGCTCATGTATAAAATATACGTAGTACATAAAATACGCTGCAATACGTAATACCTACTTCTAGCAAATTTGAGCAAAAAAAAGGAGAGTGAAAAGTTGCATGAAAATTCCGTAAATCCTCTCTTTAAATCATGTCATGCATAATTTCATTTTTCTTTTCGTTCTCTAGTAGTTTATAGAAGTACAAGCAAAACAATTGTAGTATTTTTTCTCTACTTGCTTGCCTTTCTCCACCGACACATTTTTTACTCATATATTCACCGAACAGAAATAGTAAAGTGTTTTATAATAGCCACATATCCCATTTTGCATTACATTTTTTCCTGGGACAATGATGGTGTATATACTTTACATGTGTAATAGAGAGAACATATTACGTTCTAAAAGTAGTTCAGTAGTAGTGTGCCATTAAGCAGCAAAATGTTTGCACAATTTTTCTTTTTTCTGTCTTTTTCTATGGACCATTCATTTTTTCCACGTGATACCTTCAACATTCCCTGAGGAGTAAACTGATGTATGGTGTTCCTAGTAAATACGGTAGAATTGAAATAATAATATGATATGGTGTCAAGAAAAAAGTAATATTACATATCACAAAAATATAATAATATCATATCATATTACATCAGTTTATGGTAGTAAATAAGTAGTGGGTATGTAGCAAGTAGTAAAATTCCATCCTTAATAATAATAACAACACCAAAACCAGTCACCAGTAAACTAAACCACTTCCTTTTCTCTTGTGAGAGCTTCCTGCCTAGCTATAGGGTGAAGTGAAAAGGTTGGTTGGTGGTGTGTGTTCAGTTCAGTGTGTGGTGATGGCCGTGGCGAAGGTGCGGTGGTGGAGGAGTAAAGTTGGGCTCTAAAGAAGAATAAAGAATAAAAACGAGCGACATAGCATGTACACGGCTTACTTTTTTATTCTTCTTGCCTTGAAGCGCGGCATGCATGGCACGAGGAAGAAGAGGAACAAGAAGGAAAGAAGAAAAAAGAGCAAAAAGTGCAATTTTCTCAGTCTTAATATTTTTCTCTCTTCTCTTCTTCAAAATAGGTTCCGTTTTCTTAGTTATTATTAGTGTCCAACATTTTCTCACTTTTCTTTTTAACCATATCATGCTCACACACAAACATTTTGTATTATTTCGGCACACCTTCTTCCTTAGAGAAAATTGGAAAGAACACTATATACTGTTCATCATTGCCATCATCAAAATAGTCTGCATGTTAGTTGGCCTGGTCTAGTTTGGCATTTTATAGAGTGGCAACGACCTCGACTCCCTATAGAAAACGGAGTGACTCGCGACAAGAAAAGGTTTGGGAGAGGGAAAGAGAAGCAAAACACAAAAAATGGGAAATAATGCTGTTAAGAAAGAAAATATAACAAGTTTTTTTACCCGTCTAGTTCTTTTGCGGTTTAAATTCTGCTCTCTCTCTGGGAGTATTATTGTCATTGGGTTCATTGCTGCCGGTTTGCTCGTTCTTCTAGTAAAAATGTAGTAGAGTTGAGTATGTTGTAAGTAGAGAAGTACTTTTAAGATCCCATTTTATTATACGGAATAATATCCCATAAAATTCACGAGGATGACAGGTGAAAGTACGTATGTAAGAAATAAAATAACGGTTGAGCCTTTTTTTGAGTGTGTGGCTTGGCAGCGCGGTGTGGTGGTATGGCGGTTTGGTCTTGGTGTGATGATGACATGATGATGGTAACACCAGAGGAATTGAGAACAAGGTCGAGTTTCTTCGTTTCTTATATCTTTTATTTTTTGTAGTTCTGTTATTGCAAAAAATAGGAGTCAAAAGTAGGGAAAATAATGTAATATTATATTTTGGGCAGGAGTTTTATTTTGTTGAAAATGCGATGAGAGGTTTGGAAAAAAGTGTTGAGAAAGCATCGGAGTCAATTTCATATATTAACTGACTTTGTGGTTTACTTGAGATGGAGGAGTATGGAGGATGACGGTTGTAAAGTAACAGCACATACCTAAGTAAGTTGAGAGGAAGACAAGAAAAGTATATTTACTATTATTATTATTGTTGTAGTTTGTGTAAGCTATACTGTGTCTTCTTCCGCTCTCTGGACTATTAGTAGTGAAAATTGAAGAGAGAGGAAAAAAAAAGAGTTGAAGTTTGACTAGAGTTTATTTCTTTCAAGCATCTAGGCATCTAGTCAGGTCTCATTCAACAATTTTGTGGGGAAATGGCGCGGCTGATCGTGACCTGAATTGAAATTTTTCAAAAAATGGAAACTTATATAACACGACCGTTAGCAAGTTAGGCAGCAGAACAAAATAACGAAATAGCATGAAAGTGCGTAGGTACTGAAAAAAGTCAAACGTGTAAAATAATCTGAGGATAAAAAACTAGGTAGTAAGTAAGTAGATATATCAGTATCGTTTTTCCCGGGGATGTAGCTTTTTAAAACTTAAGAAGGATGAAAAACTACGTGTGGAGGAGAGAATTAGTAGAACAAATTGTTGAGAAATGGAAGGGATAGAAAAGAAAGTAAAGAAAAAAAGTAAAAGTTCTCTGTGTCAATTTTTCGTAGTAAATTCATTCTTCTTACCTTGAAAACTTGTTCATGTTTTCTAATTTTGTAATCGTAATTGTACATAGTATATTTCTACTAGAGAACTCCATCAGCCTAAATACACGTGCAAGTTTTGTTGAGAAAGTTTATATTTTTGCAGAAAAATAGTCTGAGAAGAAATTAATATTAAATTTGATAGAAAATGAGAAAGCATATACACAAGTTTATATAAAGCACGAGCAGAGCAGAGCAGCATACAATCAAATTTTATGCCAGCCAGTATCATTTCGAAATTCCACATAAAACAGGAAAATGACAGGTGTTAAAATTCCCGCCTATCTATCTACATGATATTGTGCTTTTCTCTAGTCTATTATTCACTGTTATCGAAAAATACAACAATAAAAGATAATACAAATGGAAAAGATAGACAAACGCGAGAGACTTTATTATTGATGCGTGGGAAAATGCATGGGATTTGATAATAATAATATGAAGACTTAAAAATATATGCTGCAGTTCCACTGAAAAGGAAATTTGTTTGTCGCGCCGAAAACCCAGAATTTATTTTCCATTATTATCGGCCTTTGAAAACGTATAAATACTTAAATTACTACTTAAAAACATAACATTACGAGAAAGTGCTCATTTCTGTCGTTTCAGCATTTACTGAAGGCGGAGACGTAGTATTTTCAAAATTGCCTTCTGTCCCCATGCTTTTTCGTATCAACATAACATCGTCTCGTCTTACATAAGTAGCTTAACTGCATAGGTTTCATTTCAATGGCCAATGTCATCATGCATAAATTGTTTTCTTATTATAAATATCAAGTAATGCTTATCATTTCCTTCCTCCCTCCCCTTTCGATTCGCTGCAGCAGCAAAAATGCATATTTTTTCTCCGAATGAAACTTTCATTTCTTTTTGAATACCGTGTATAGACACAATAATTATGCTGATATTTTGCTTACTGCAGTAGCGGACAAAAACTGACGAAGGCAGTAAACGCATTGGACTATGATGATTTTGGTATTTCTTTATGCATTCATAATGATAACGGTTGGAATGCACGAACTCTATATTTCTTTGTGCGTTTCCCTATAAAATTAAATTTTTTTCTTATATTTTCCTTTCTCGTTTCATTCATTCACAATTTATTTACAACAACTGCTACGTATCATTCTGTATATTTATCTTCATCTGTTTCACATTATTTGCTACACACATTTCCAGAGAAAGTAAGAAAAGTAAAAGCAGAAAGAAGGGAAAAGTAGAAAGGTAAACATCGTATATCATTGTCAGTGAAATCAGTATAGCACTTTTATAAAATACAATAGGAAGTTATAATGGCAGTGGTAGTAGGAGTGCAGCATGATATAAAGAAGAAAACTAATAACAAAGACAACTACAATAATAATAGGAGTAGGAGGAGGTGGAGGAAAAGAAAAGAAAGAAGGCAAAACAACATAACCAACAGCTATATATGTACTACCAGAATTCAATGCAATTTACAACAATGGAATCCTCTTTACTATTTTATTACATAAGTTATTTAGAAAAAGAGAATTGTGTGTTTATTTGTGTGTGTGCCACTTCCTTCCTTTCACTCTGTCAACAACCCCAGCCAGCAAAAACTGCAATCCACTCGAAATTCCAATACTTACCAATATTACCACACGTTTAAAAAACAAGAATAAAAACAAAGTTAACTTGAATAGATTTTTTATGTACTTTCATTCCTTTTTATTCAACTTTGAATTCTCATTCTTTTTCTCTCTTGTGTTTTGTGTTTGGCTGTATGAATGAGTTTCTGAGTGAGTATTGTACACTAATGCCATTTTATACGCAATTTTACTTATTTCCTTTTGCCTTGTGAATATTTATTTGGCCCTTGTGTGTCATGCAATACAACACTTTTTCTATTTGGCTTAGTGTCTACCATGGAGCCTCTACTTTTTGTACAGACACCAATACCAGAGATACTCCCATAAGCTAGAAAACAGTATACTTTCCCTATTTTGCTTCTAAAAACTTGTTGGCTGTGTAAGTATGCGTGTGCAAATTCTGTCCACAGAGGAGTAGAACTAGTAAAAGTTGGTGTGAAATAAATAGTGGACGTCCAAAAAAAGTGTGGTATTAAGCCAGAGAAAGAACAAATGCAAACAAAACGATTGTGCGTATACTACACGCCAGACCAAATAAGAAGAAAAATATGAGGATATGTTATAAAGATGATTATGTTGGCAGGCATATATCAGTATGAACTGGTATTCCTTGCTTTTGCGTGGGTACTAAATAAATAACAAACTGGTAGTGAAACAACAGGCAGTTAAAAACGGAAAGTGTGTGCTGGACTGTTGTTATGCATGTACTTGTACTATGTCGTATTTATAATTTCTCCACCACCTCTTTTCTTTGTATATTTCAGCTTATCCTAGATATTTTGAAGAGAAAGCACTCATATAATTACAGTAGCACACGAAAATGCATGCATCCTTTTTACAACCTGTTTTTGAATTTGAATATTAAAATGTAGAAAGATGGTATATGAGATAGCTGACTAGCTGATGGCTCTTCGTTATATCATGTTATAATCGCGATTCACGGGCATATTTTCCTAGTCGGGTTATCAAAGAAAACATTATTTTGTTATGATGATAAGCCTTTTAAGCTTATAACTATTACTTGTATAAGTACATACATTAATAATAATTTTCATTTTGTATATGCGGCAAATGAAAGAAAGTGTAAATTTTGAATGATGTTCTCTTATCTCTGTTCTGCTGAAAATGTAAGTTTCTCTCTTGTGTTCTCTCTCTTTTTCTCGAAAATGCACACACA
Organism: Entomobrya corticalis; assembly: GCA_034694325.1. Taxonomy (NCBI): domain Eukaryota; kingdom Metazoa; phylum Arthropoda; class Collembola; order Entomobryomorpha; family Entomobryidae; genus Entomobrya; species Entomobrya corticalis. Next base: position 9,779 of record JAQFYG010000095.1, read on the forward strand.
CAAATACATACTCTCGTACAGGAGAAACGATAGCACACAAAATGATAACGATCGTATACAAACTGCAAGTTAAACTCTTGCTTTCACTGGTCTCGTCTCTGGTACGGTAGGTTAGGTAAAGGTTTTACACAGTCTGCTACGCATTCTGTATTTGATATACAGAATTTCCCGGAGGAATGCACAAGCACAAAATGAATGTAGTTTTCACGTCTGAAGGTGTGAGCTATATATAAAAATTTTAGTGTATCGTGTATTTATATTTTGTGTAGGGAAGGTTGAAAGGATCATGCATGCACGTGTGGAGATATAGATTTGATAATAGGATACTTTTTTGCATGTTCATGTAGATAGGCGGTGACTGCTCCTCCTCCTGTCTTGCCATGTCTTCTTGTCCCTGCCATCATCATCGTCGTCGTCACTGTGTACAGTCACTCACCAGCAAAAGCGAGTTTATAAAATCATACTTTGTAGAAAATGTATAAATTTTGGGTAGACAGGAGGAGGATGTTATTTTATCGTCATCATCAGTGAGGGAAAAAAGTATAAAGCTAGAAAAAAACTGGCAACAAAGAAGAAAGAGCGTTTTTTATTTTATAGTTAAGTTTTTTGTCGACTAGACTGGCGAAGACTGGTACTGACTGACTGATGATGGTGACATGATAGTGAATACAAATTAAGGAAAAAGTTTAATATTGAATTGTTATCTTTGCATATGCACAAAAAATGAGCAGAGTAAGCTGTATATGAGTTCATTGAACGCAGTGATAAGATATGCATACTATAGGAACGTTGTATCAAGTAAGTAACAGCAAATTTAAACTGAAGTTGAGTGAAGACGCCTGAGGGGCTAAGTGAGACACAATTCATTGTTCCTAAAACGCATTTTGTTTTTGCCCTATTATTCTCTTTTAATCGTAATATTTTAAGCGGAAGGTGATTTATAAAAACACATGAACGGTATGAATTAATGAATGAATGAATGTATGAAAGCAACGGAAACGACATGACTTGTATTTAATAAATATTATAAATATTCCTATATATCAGCATCTTCGTAATTTTACACTTGCTTTGTCGTGTATGTGCGTTTTCTCTCTGTGTGTAGTGGAAACTTTTGTTCTGTTTGTCTCGAGCGGTTTTGCAATTTTGCTGTTTTATTATATTTTGTGAGATGAATGTTCACACACAAAAGCACAAAAAGTAGGAAAGCATAAATGCTGGTTAAAAGGGAGAAAGAGATGAATGGATAGAGTTGAGAGTTTTCTCTAGCGAAATAAGTGTTGTTGATGCAGAAACCATATACATATATTGATAGTTTAAGTAACTTTTTTGATAAAAAGTTTGTAGTTTTATAAAATAGACACCATTCACCACTAGTCGAGCACACTGCACTATAGTTAATTTTTAAAAGGGAACCAACAACACAAGAGAATCTGCAGACAGAGCTGAGGCGTCTCATATTTATGCTTTCACCATAAGGCATCGCATGTTTTGTGTGAAAATACCTATGTACATGTTGTAACGGGTTGTAGCACTACTAGAATTAGGTACTCATATTTGTTGTTGTGTCGTCTCTTCTGATGTCTGACTCGGTTTTTCGTTTCTTTTTAAATATGCAAAAGTTGAAAGTGCTGTTGATTACTTCTTGTTTGTTTTTGTGCTATTTTGTAGCATATTTAAAAGGGTTAGAGTAAGGGGGTCATCTGAAATTTACGTCACTAAATAATCTTTCGCTGTCACTTTTACATGTGATATAAAACTTTTCTCTAAAAAACTTTCTCCTCTTCAGCTAATGACAAGATCAATAGAAAAAAGTTTACTAATTCTCCTTTTGATCCTGTCATTTAAAGATGGCACTCTGTGTCAGGACATTCATTATGTATAGCCCCTCAGCAGTATATAAAGCAACTAAATAACTAACAAACAAAGCAAGAGAAAAAGAGAGTACACGCACACGACACTACTCCATTAGTATTGTGTGATCTTGTTTGTTGTGCTCTTAGATTGTTGTAAGTTACACGTGTGTTGTTGCTGCTTCTCTTCTTCGTTAAGGATGAGGAGTGGATGATCATGTTGATGATGATGATCATCATCCACATCCAGAATTTCCATGTTTTATTCACGTAAACGACCAAGAAAAAAGAGAAATTCACCAGCTAAACAAGCTGCGTTTGTTATATAAACCAACAGTTAAATTTGAAGAGAAGACTATATGAGTTCCGTTTGTTTTTCAATGTCTTTGTTTCAGTTACATTTCAGTCAGAAAATAACGTTGCTTGGCCCCTTTGGCTTTTCCAGTTAAATTTTGTAGGGTAGATATTCCAGCAAAGTGTAAAGAGTACACCACATAATGTACTTTTCATTTAATACACCTATATACAACCTACATAGAGAAATGTTAGAAATTGCTGTAGTTTGAGAACCTAAAGACGGAAATGCATTATAAAAAGATCATTGTTCCTTTTCGTTTGCTGCTAGCATCAAAAGTGCACAAAAGAATAGAGTCATTTCCAACAGAGTGTTTCTGGATGCCTAGCAAGTGTGATGATGAGAATGAATGAACAATTGTAATTTAATTCAGCTAATTATAATTAGAGAGCTGGTAGAAACGTCTCCTCATTTTCTCGTCTTCCTCTTATTGCATTTTGTTCCCTGCTTACGTTCCCATGTCGTGTTTTAAAGCAATGCGTTAAAGCATTCAAGGTGGGAATATTCGAGAACACACTAGAAAGAGTTCTCCCTCCAATCTCCTCCTGTGATGCGAAGATCTGCTCAGGTATTTATAGAAAATCCTGCTTTATGATGACGATAATAATGGCTTGCTTTGCTACAATGTCGCTCGTTGCCTGCCGCTGCGTACATAGGTAGCACGACTAGTAACTGCGACGATGATGATGATGATGTTGTTCTTCTTATGTTCTTACTCTCTGGTTCTGGAATTGGATTGTTTGTTTGTGTCGCTGCGCTCTCCACTAAACGCAGCGTGGAACCTCTTTTCTTTACTCTTTTGTCTCCGTTTCCTTCCTCTCCTATCCTTTCCAAAAAACCTACAAACAAACAAGTTCGTCGTCTCATCGTCACACAGAAACTTTTTTCTTTTTTTCTCGTCTCCTTTTGCACATACACCGCCCGCCCGCCTACCCTATTAATCCACCAGCAAAACCGGAGCAAGAAGAAGAAATTGAAAGCAGAGAAGTAAGCAAGAGGAAACTTTTATATATTTTTAGGAGAGAAAATGGAGAAAGTAAAGCAGAAAGAGACACTTTATACTCTACTTTCACCACTTTCTCCTTTCTTTTGTATCAAACACACAAACAAAACATACACTTGAAAAACAGAAAACAAGAAATTCCTTCCAAAACCAACTTTGCCAATTCATTTCATTTCTTGTTCTCTGAAGAATGAATCCGTGTTCTCTTTTTTCTACTCTAATCATCTCTTCTCATCTTCTTTCCACACTTTCACCGCTGCCTCTCTACTACTATTTCAGCACAGTTATTTCAAAATCCTTATCCATATTCACTAACAACAGCAGTAGCTCAAAACCCAAAGAACACCTGCAGAGCAATTGTTGTTATATTTTGTTTGTTTGTTGCTGGAATGGTAGTGGTATAGTGGTGGAGGTGGTGGCAGGAGAATTAATTTTTAGTGGGGGATTTCCTTGGATTGGATGTGTGTATTTTTAGAACATTAGTTCATTTTCCTGAAGTTGTATTGAGCATAAAGAAGACTGTTTTCCGTTTTCTCGGTAAGAAAATAAAAATAATGGAAGAAAACTGAAAGTATTTTGGAGTTTTATGATAATTTTGTGTTAGAGTTAGAGTTACAGCAATGTATATACAGTTTTGTTGCTTCCTTCCATCCTCCTCTTTCCGTCTAAATCCCTATTGCCCTAATTTTTGCATGAAAAGTGGAAATGGTGTAGGAGGTGAGGGAGGGTAAAGGGAGTGGAAGGATATTGGATTTTAAGGGATTGTTACGCACTCAAGTGGTAGAAGTAAAGGTATAAACGTTTAAACGCAGCAAGAGTCAATGGTAAATGAGGATGATGATGATAGCACTCTAAAATTAATCCCAAATCACCGCTAAACCATAATAATAAGATTAAAGAAGAAGAATAATAATAAGTAAAAACAAATCTTTTTAATGGGGTTGTTCATTTTAAACATTCAATTAACTTTATGTGCTATATTAAAATAATTAGTTAATAAAACAATGTCAGCATGCATTGTCGACCGGAAATGTCTTTAGCTGACATCATATATGAACAGTACCAGAAACAAAATAAAAAATATATGCCTAGAATGCATAATGTGCGCCACCCCCGGGAACAATACCATGAAGAAGGTTATCATGAAAGTATTATAATGCAATATTATGAGAATGGGACGGTTTATTGTATAAATTTCGCAAAGATTTCCCAGAGAATACATCAGCAAGCAACATAGGAAAACTAAAACATTTTATGTTGTCTTGCTGCTGGTGATGGTGGCAGTTCCATAGCACTCTGCTGTGAATAAAAACAGAAGAAAAACGGGAAAGGATGATGACTGCTGTGATGAAACACAAGTGGTTGCACACGAAAAGGAGATCTCGTTTTTGTACAATGCTGGAGAGTATGTTGCAGTGGATTTGCGTATGTGTGTGGTTATAATAAATGGCAACAAAATGGAATATAAAGGCAAAGCAGACGATAGAGACCAAAAAGGAGAGAGGCGAAAGAGGAAGAAGAAGAGAAAGAACAAAATGAGCTCATTTGCATCGTATGACTACACACTACATTTGTTATCCAAATGTATACTCTGCTTTCTCTGGTAGTCCCAACCGCCATAAAGAAATGCCCTGGCAGCAGCAGCATGTTCATTGCCGGCTGTGCGCTTGTACTTTTTTAAAGGGTATTTTGCTTTGCAATGAGTGGATTCTTGGGATTCCAGGCAGAATTGAATAACATCATCATCCTCATCAACATATACTCCACTTACTTGCCAAACACATTGCTGCTGTTGCTGCACAAGATTTCAGTGATATTATATTAGAATAGAATATTATAGGAATATTCGCGTTGTTGGTACATTTTAACTCCAACAAATTAGTCGAAAATAATTTACAGATTTACCAAAAATGTTGGACTTATGACAATATCAAATTATTGGTTCAGCTTTGAATTTAAGGACAATCTTGATTATTTACATTATTACCGAATTTTCATTTATTTTCGGAATTTTCAATTTTTCGACTAAACTACATTCCAAAATGGAAACTTCATGATACTTCATCATAGTCTTATTCATTGTTCAGCCTGCTGTGTGTGTTTCACCTAAAAACTTTGTGGCTTTCTACTCAAGATAAACCCACAGGCAAAATCCAAGAAAGCTCCACGAAGCTCTCTCAAACCTACTTCTTTGCCACACTTTTTATTCTTTATACATCTTTGTGTTTCCTTTTAAATACAAACTACGCCATCATTCCCATCCTTTCCTCCTCCTTTATAAAAGCAGTTACTAACCCAGTGTTGAAGAACCATTGTACTCACCCATACAATGCGTATACTTGCATGTTCGTGCGTCTTCTTAAGAATAAAAATGCAATCCGGTCTTTTTGTGCCATCGTGATCTCGCCTTCCTCCTTTCTTTCTTCAATTTCACTTTTCTTCTCAAAGGCCTTACCAACAAGAGAAAAAAACGCGTCTCATCTCATCCTTGTTTTGCCGCTTTCCTTAGAAAAAAATAACGTTTTATATATTTTTCTAGTTTTTACATACGCATACCATACTACGTTGTCTGCATGTGAAATTCATTTTCTAAAAAAATCTAGAAAGCAAAACATTAAAGCAAGCAAAATCATCATACCGGAAGGGAAAAGTCGTGGTAAGACGGGATTCTTGCTGAATAAAAACTGGCGCTGTGTGGTATAACACGGTATCATGTAATAGTAATGATGATGATACGAGTTCATTTTAAAATCCTGTTCATTCTCCGCCGCCGCCACCACGCACATTTACTACGCCTTAACCATTTTCATTTCTCCGTTTTCTCTCTCAAACCGACTATGTCTTCATCGTCGTCATCAGCTTCATTGCCTCTATAACAATGTCAAGTACACCTGCGGTCCTCTAGGCTAAAAACCGCTACACACTCGCATACATATACTGACTACATTGTGCTTATGCCAAATCTATTCCACTTTTTTAAAAAGTGATATCATTCCTCGTTCTACTCGCTTTCTTGTAATCTAATCCGTTGCCAAAAAGTGTATGCACATTGGCTTTGCATTCAAAAACACACACTTTTCTCTCCCAAGCCATGTGAAATGTACATTTTCTGTGTTGAATTTTGATGATGGGATTTTTTTTGCGTTTCTCCTTGTGTTGCTGCCGCTTAAAAACCCAATTTCTAGCACACATTCGTATTGTGACATTGGTTTTTAAACATACAATCATTCTTCTTATTCTTTGTCTATTTGGTTTTTATTCTTTCTCCATCTCTCCCCTTCTTTCTTTCTCTCATCCACAAACACAAGCTATTCCGCTCCATTTACTGATGTGCCGAATCATTTTTTTTTCAACCAGTGTACCTTGTGCTTTACACAAGGATAGCCTTCAGGGCTGAAGACTGACTTGGTTAGAGATGCTGGACGAAAAACGCTCCTTTCTCTTCTCTTTCTCGGTCTAAATAAATGTGTAAAACTGTCTACGTGAAAGTAAGAATCGCGGAGAGAGAGAAAGGAAGATGATATCAGGAGGATGAGGAGATGCGATGAGAAAAAAAATTTGATTTTTTTCTCTCATCGTTGTCCCCGTTCTAGATCCTTTCGTCATTTCAGTAAATATTTTGTCAGAAAGGAAAACTCTATTGTCATCACATCACATCATCATCAGTCTCCAGTTTCCTGTAAAAAAGTAGAAAAGAATAGACTGTTGTACGAGAGTAGGATTTTCCTGGTTGTGTAGAAGAGTATTATTATTACATTGAAAGAAAATGACTTTGTCGTCCTGAATCGCAGTCGTGCGTTACCTTTTCTTTCTTCCTAAACTCCTAAACTGCCGGGATAATATACTGTATATTCTCTTAAAACGGATATTGCTGTAACTAACTGTACACACCAATATATATAGATTATATGGCTTGGTTTAAGGAAAGATAAGCAGATATTTAGGGAGGAAAATACTCTAAATCACATTGGAAGTCTATTACAGTCATCATCATCGTATCATCATCCCCATCGTGTTGGTTTGGGTTGTCTGAGTTCATTGTCTGTTGCCTGAAGGTCTAGAGAAACTGTAGAAAAAAACGATCTCTTCACTCTTATATCTTTGTAAAGCAAAAGCGTCTCTTGGAAAATGCAGGTGTTCTCTGACTGACTATGAGTGTCAGGTTCAGGTAGTAAGCATTGTGCCTTGTCATCACATTGCCTATCATCATCGCAAGATCATCATTATCCCTTTTCTTCTCACAAAGTAGCAAAATAGCTTATTACACAAGGCCTTTGTCGAAATACCCTCTTCTTGCATATTATCCAGACGCACAGACACATGCACCATTTGTTGTGTTGTCCTCATAGATGTTAGTTGTAGACCTTCTCCTTTTCCTGGAGAAGATCATTATCATGATCATCATTATCATCGTCGTCGTCCTAGTCCTCATGATAATATCATCTCTCGCCCTCCTTCTTCCCTTCCTGCTGCACTGCGTAAATTGGGTTTGCTTCCTGAAAAAATAGAATACGAGAAGAAATGCTGGAGCATGGTAAAGTATTCTCAGGTTAGAGATAAAATGAACCTTGTAGGCTTCTGCTATCAGCTTTCTCCCGTGAACCACATGATCTTCCCGTGACTATGCATCCAGCCAGATAAAAACCTATGGTGAACAACATATAAAGTTGCATTTTTTAGGAAAAGGTTCATTAACACACACGACGACGCATGGCTAGCAAACGTATCTACGCATTCCAAGTCACATAGTATCTAAAAATTCAATATGTTTTTAGTTAGTTACGTGTGTAGTTTGAAGATACAGAATGAAAATGTATGCAATCGAGTAAATAATTTAGCACTTTTTTCTCTTGCAAAAAATATGTGTAGCTGGTATGCATGTAGTATACTGCATCAAAAGAAAAGATGAAGGTTTTCAAGCAAAAAAAGTTACTTTTTCTCTGAAGCAGAAAAGGAATCTCAATTCAAGAAGAAGAAAAAAATGGAGAGAGGAATTTTTATGCATTTTTCGAGGTTGTACACATAATATTAAGAAAGCACAACCGTTTGCCTCTCAAGTACCACAAAGACAAGCCAGCAGACAAGTGTAGGCGGTTGAGAAGAAAAAATGTAATATTGAGTTCTTTTCTCGGGGACAACGAAACGGAAGGGCGCAAATCCTTAGAAGTGAAGTTAAAAAAACTTCTAGAGACACTATATTTCTTCCTTTGAACTTTTATACATACCTACATAACTACATACGTAGTTGCAGAAGGTATTGCCACACATGTGTAGATAGGTGCATTATGCATATTCAGTGGCAGTTTATGAACATACGAGAAAAGAAAAAAGAATTTAAAATGAGAAAAAAAAGAAGGATAAAGGGTGTGATGGCAGAAGAAGCGATGTTGGCGGTGGTCTCTAGAAGGATGATAGGGAGCATTACAAAGATTACAAGTGGAAATATCGACAAGAAAAGGAGATTTTCCCCAGAGAAGACAGGCAAATGTAGGGGACACACAAAAAAGAGTGGATGAAGAAAAAGGGGGATAAAAATGTGTAGGAGGAATAACAAGAAAATAAAGTAGATATACCTATTTTTATATGTAATATTCAACTCACTCTCTGTTGTATCCGCTGCACTTTTGCTACTGATACGACTAAAGCTTCTTCTATATCTCATCGCGGTTGAATTTGGATTTTCTTGTGTGTGGAGGAGTTGGCTTAAGGAAGCGGTTTGAAGTTGAAGGGAAGAAAGTTGAATAGCTTCATTTTAGTGGATTTTCTCCTTGTAGAGAGAATATTATGGGATTCGAGAGATGAACTAGACCGGGCGGGAGTCAATATATATGAAATTCGTTTTTTAACCGTTTTATTTTTCTTTCCCGCTGATGCTGCTGATAGTGATGTGGGTGGTTGGAATAAGGTATATTTTTGTTATTATTATTATTATAAAATTGAGATGATGACATCTCTTAAGGTACTTGTGTGTCCCGTGTGTCGTCAAAATTTTGTTGAGTAGGTCGGTAGTTGATAGTGGAAGTGGAAATATACATGCATATCCATATATTACACAATGCGTGCTTGTGAGAAAGGATGTAAAAAAAGTGTGGTGGCGGCTGTGGTGTGCTTGTTAGTCTATTCAAGTGCGAAAAAGAGGATGAGATGAGAGGGCAACGACAAAGACGCGGCGGGACGATGAACGAGAGCTATAAAACTCATATGAAACGCATGATGCATACAGGGTGCCATCATGATCATCAACATCCTGCTACTTTCACAATAGCTTGCAAATTTCAAAGAAAAATCAATGAAAAAAAATTTGAAGAAAGATCAAACCAGTTTCCTATATTTACCAAAAAGTCAAGTGATGATGATGATGATGAGCAAGGCAAGAATTTAAAATTTTCCGGAACGCTTGATGTCATAAATAAAGCCAACATTCGTAAAATGCTGAAATATACATGTTTAGATACTACAGTTTCATAATGACAAATGTGGGTATCTAACAGACAAGAAAAGGAAAGAGAAAGAGGAAAAAGGCGACAAAGTGAAAGTTGTTATTTTTCCGCTTAGTTACTTCGTTTTGTCAAAAGCAAGATTCTCGAATGAAACCAAATGGTGCTGGTACTGCAAACTGGTGTATCGCTGCTGCTACTATTGTGGTTTCTGGTTATTTGCCTCCGTAGACAAAACACAATGTGGTAATTAGAACTTGAGAAAACTAATGATGCTCATGTGGTGTCTCGCTTTTTTGTTCCCTTTTATTTCTAGGCACTTTTTTGTCACGTCACTGGAGACAGAAAAGCCACAAAAGAAAAAGCATAAGAGCATCCGTTAAAAAGAAGAAATGAAATGGGATAGAGAAAGAACGGATGATGAAATGAGAAAAATGAATGAAGAAAAGGAAGAAAGAAGTAGCAAAGTGAAATGAAGTAAGCAGCTGTTGCCGCATTGTCATCATAGCCATCTTTGTCATCACGAGCGGCATCTCATTTTTTCTCCGTATTCTAGTGTAATATGTAAGTGCACACATGTGTAAAAAATCAGAAAAAATGGAGACGAGGAACGAGTTTTTTTGTAATGACGTATATTTGTAGAATGAAAGGAACAATGACGATAAATTGGAGTGGTCGACGCCGTTGGTGGAGAAGTGGACATCGACATCATCATCACTTGACGCTGCTGTTCTTCACCCTGACCACATTTCTATTTCTGCCTGTTGGTGGCCGTTTTGGTTCGCCGCCATCAGTGATGCAAATAAATGATGAGGAGATGATGATGTCAATGATGAGTGGAACCAACTCTGAAGGCTCCTCCTCTGCATCCTCTTCGTCAATGGTGCTGATAAACTATTCCGGCCCACAACCTTCGGACAAGTTCATTTCGTGTCACTTCAACCCAGGCTGTTTTTGCAAGTACGACCAAAAGACAGAAATTTACGACGCGCTCCGCACCCTCTGGCAACTAGTTGGGTTTAACGAAACGAGCTTTTACCGAGCGGTAGCCGTTCTCCAGCGAGAAATAAGAAGTGACCCTACAACAACATACTTTTTCCCTGAAAGTGATCTCCTCAAACTTGCTCAACATTTGGTCAATTCGACACAACAGAGTTGGTCCCTTCATAGCTACTCCAGTCATCATGCCAGGCCACTAGAGTCTGGGCCAATTTTTGAGTTTGTCTGCCTAGCCGTCCCAATGGCTGTCATTCCGACGGGTGAGTACCTACAGGCAATATAGTCTTGTATAGAATGGATATTTATTGCTCAAATGATATTATTCAATTGGAAAAGAAAAGGAGAATGAGAGAAAAATAGAAAGTGGCGAGAAAAAGGGAAGGACAGCAATTTCCGTTTTTATCCGCCCTTCTATTCCTCCGCCTTGCCATTTTACTCTCATAAAAAGAATAGAAAAAAGCCTATGCGAGAAAGAGTAGGAGGAGAAGAAGGAAAGGAAGCGATTTACAGATTTTATTGATGAGATACCTTACCTACTATATAGATTGATATTAGTTATAGATACATATTGAAACCGGCACATTGAAATTGATAGAAAGGAAGAACAAGAAGGTGAGTAAGATTACTGCTAGATTGAAAGTGAGTGTGAGAGGGAGATAGGTGGTGCAACTCACCGTGCGTGCCGTTTTCAAATAGTAGGTAGCAGGTTGTAATGTAGCTAACTGCAATGGATAATGGGTATATAAAGATAAGTGTATAAAATAGATTGATTTTGATCTCGGAAGGAAGTGGTCTTCTTATTTCTTATTGCTTCTGGTCTGTTAAGGAATGAAGGAGACTACATTTGAGATGAGAGTCAACTTAATTGGTTAAGAGTGCAGTCAGCCAGGATTACTTGTAGTGGAAAACGGATATTGACAATTGAAATGAAAAAGAAGGTGATGGTTAAGGAAGGAAGAGGCAAAGTAAATGGAATATATCTTGTCAAAGAAAGAAAGTGTACAAGAAAATGAAAAGAAACTGTAGTAGATCTACTTTTTAGATAGGTAGATTGGTAGGGCAGGACACAGTGTTGTCGTTTCTTGATGACGGTGGGACGATTGCCAATAAATCCTGCAGAAAATGTGTCTTGGCTGGTGGCGGTCTTAATTAATTTTATAAAAAAAGGACCTGAGATAGTTCACTGGAGAAAATTAAAGGATAGATTGAGAAGATTTGTAGAGGGCAAATTGAGATAAAAAGGAATAACAGTAGATGGAAGATGGAATGGAAAAAGTGAAGAAGAGTGATGGAAAATTTACAGCCATCTGGAATGAAACAAACAACATGATGTTTTTATGTGGGAATTAATTGGAAATGACGATGGATGTACTTATGTACTAACTGTGTAATGCCATTTAGATTAATTGCGTAGATATGTGTTTTTATTTTTTCCTGGATTTTTTTTTGTTTCACAGAATACAGCGCCCATGGTCTGATTTCTCATGTGAGTGTGACAGGGTCCGAGTTGGGAATGTTGGACGGATCAGCGTTTGCTGGGCTGGAAATTCAAAACATTCAACTGTCCAGGGACCAACTCTATTTTATCTCTGAGTTTGCCTTCAGGTAACATGAGAATTCTTTTGTAATTAATGAAGATACATACAAATCTATAGATAACACTAACACATCTGCTTACATCTGTAGTTCGATGGGAAACTCCTTGACTGTTCTTGACCTGTCGGCCAATTTCCTTGATGAGATCCCTTTTACTGCTTTTAAAACACTGAAAGTTTTAGAATGGCTCAATCTTGGCAAGTATGTTTTATAATCGTATTGACTCTAAGTAAATATTACGATAAATATATAATGCTAACTGCTTTAAAACCAAAATTTTTTCTGTTTTCTCCCAGCAACTTGCTAAACTCTGTTATAGGCGAGTGGTTCTCTGTAACACAATCTATCCGTCAACTGAGCCTCTCAGGAAACTCAATTGATTACGTACCACATAAAATGTTCTCGTCTTTTGGTCGCCTCGTATGGCTTGACCTAAGCTCCAATTTTCTCCGCAATCTAAGCCATGAACAACTCCCTCCAAATCTTCAGGTTAGTACAGTTCACTTTCACTTTCCATTTGCAAAATTGCATGTCTCATCATACCCCAAAAATACTATTATTTCGAGCCAAAACATTGTCAGTGCTGATTTCTAAAAGGAAAATCTAGTTTACTTTGCCGTCATCATATAATCATCACAGCAAAAATATTTTTTCGATCATGAAACACCATATCACAACTGAAAGATAGGTGATATATGTAATACCGGGAACTACATTATAGCTGTGCTGGCAAAAAAAGAAATTAAGCGATGGTAATTATTTTGACGATGACGATAGCGATGTGATGGCATCAAAGAGAGCGAGAAAAAATCTGGACGGATAAGCAGCAAAAAATGATATGATAGGATATCACACGAAAGCATATTATCATCATCAGCACACCACCCACATCACCATTCGTGTTCCATCATCAGAAAAAAGCCAACTCCACATAATAAAAAAATCCAATAATAATAAGATAACCTACTAATACTACTGCAGTAACACGCTTCGTGTAAAAAGTGTAGAAATGAAATGGATTGGTGGTGTGATGATGATTGATATGGATTGAACACGAAGTTTACCAGATTCGACTACGAAAAGAAGGAGAAAAGAAGGAACATGCAATCCTCAGCAGAAAAAAAAAATCTATTCCTTTTGAACACGATACGACGATACGACTATGGTGATTGTAAAAATGCTATATACCTTTGCCTTTTTCTGCAGACTCTGATTCTGATGAAGAATCGCTTCCAGCACTTTCCCGTTGGCGTCTTTCATCTGGATTCCCTATCGTGGCTGATACTCGGCGGGTGCTCCATCGACAAAATCCCTGTGGAGTGGCCCAGAGGCGCGTTTCCTCTCCAGATGAACCAGATGGACCTTACAGAAAATTTTATTCAGGTCAGCTTCACTGCCATGATAATTTGCTCTAGTCGATAGATGATGAGCATCATGATATGGAACATTAATATGACAAGAGTACATGTTGTGTGGGGTAGTGAAGTGAAAAGTAAACGAGAAATGTGGAGAAAAATGATGAGTGGTGGGATTCAAGAGTATATATACAGTTGTGTGAAACATTTTTTTACTTTTTTGTTTTAATTTAATTTCCACACGATTTTTTAAGATGTTGAGAATTCGTTGAAGTATTTTAATCCAGATAATGTCTGTTTTCTTGAAAAAGAAATAAAAAAAGAAGAGAAAAGTGAATATGTTGTTTGTCTGTCTAAACACATTGTTCTTGTAGAGTTGGCCAAAACGACCGTTTGGAGCTCAGCTGACGGTACTGGACTTGGACGTGAGTAAAAATTACGTGCAAGTGTTACCAGCTGACGCATTCCATTCGATGAATTGCTTCCGTCTCTCTCTCGGATACAACCGAATTCACAGGATTGATCCGGAGGCATTCAAAAGTCTCGAGGGGAGCCTGCAGTACCTCAACCTCGAGAACAATAAAATGCCAGCGATACCCTGGACTGCCATGACCAACTTGACCGCACTCATGCATCTGTACGTGGGATCTAATCAGCTAACCGATGAGGCTGTGGGATCTCTAGAAGGTTGGTGTTGTACATTATGTTTGCTATTCTCAATCTTGTAGCCTATTTTTGGGGTACCTTGAAACGTTTTATATACTTTCATGTACCATTTACATTATTTTGTTGGAATATTCAAACAATCCGTTCCGTAAAATAAGCGGATTTTGTCCCCAAAAAACCTTTCCTTTGCTTTCCAAAATTGGAGTATTTTATATGGACACATACGATTTTCCAATTTGAGTAAATAAGAATAATAAACTGAAACGTTCGTTTGCTCAATTCATTCCATCCCATCATCCTTGTTTGCCAGCTTATTGCAACTCGACAATGAACCCAATGAACAAACGAAACAAAAATAAATCAAATCACCTACTCACTCACACAACACAGCCTAACAACATGTGTTTATCAAACCACAAAAGCAAAACGACATCAGGGAAAAGACCATCGAGTCTGTAAAGAGCAAAAGTGTATTTAAAAGAGAAAGAGAAGTAATATGCGACACAATTTGCATTTCTGATAATGATCAGATTATAGAGCATGCGAGGAGCAAACGGAATTTAATAATGTGGCACACAAATTGAGTCACTCTAAAATCCTGATCCCACAAACACAGCCAAATAAAATAATAAGCTTTTTACACTCACTATTTGTTATTTGCCTATAAAATAGTGAAAGTAGATTTTGTTTTTAGCATATTTATACGACACATGTCTGCAAAGTAGACAGCATGTCTCCAATTGATAAATGGTCGTTTCCTTTCCCCTGGAAATCTTTCTCTCCCGCTTTTTGATCAAATAATGAGAAATAAGCGGAAACAGAGTTTGTTCCTGTTTATTTGCTCATGACGAGTTTGGCGTTGAAAGTAAAGTCTTTATTATTTGATCATCAGAATCACAAACAATATGCATATTATTCCGTTTTTTCAGTGGAAAAAGACTGTAAATTAACTTACTTGGGACTGAATGGAAATCAACTGACACGGGTACCCCGCCGTTTGCTTGCCCGCTGCTCTAATCTCCGTCACCTCAACCTCGGCTACAATCAAATTGCTCATTTGGACGATTTAGCGTTACTCACCAGTCCAATGAACAAAGCCAGTTATATTAGCAGCAACAGCGGTGGTGGCAGTGGTGGTGCAACCCGCCTCAAGAAGCTGAGCACTTTGGTCCTTAGAAATAATCCCATTTACTCGCTTGCTTTCTCCGGCACTGGAGCTGGCTCAGCATCTCATCTTCTCCTACACAACCACCACCATCACCAGCACCAACAGCATTATTATCAGAATAATGGCGCAAATGGCGACCTCAACGGAGATACCATTACCCACAATACTAATAATAATAACAATGGAGGGATTACTGGAGGGATGATGGACAATTCAGTAGAGTCTCTAGGAATGGCAGGGTCTGCTAATGCTGCTGCCGCGGTTTATCATGTCCTTCCCTCAATTCCCAACGTTTTCCGCACAGAAGCTTTCCCAAATTTGTACGAGCTAAGTCTAAGCTTTTGCCAATTGTCTGGAGAGCTGGAACCTTTTCCCTCGTTACCACTGACCAATCTGGAGATCAGTATGGGGCTCAAAAGCGCTACAACCGTGACTCCTCGCATTTTCGAACAGTTGAAGGATTTGGAATGGTTGGCGTTGGACCACAATAGTCTTCAAAGTGTCAGGTAACATAACATTTTTGTACAAATAACAAAAGCTTTAAGACAAGCTTTCATGGAAAAAAGGCAAAAAAATCATGCGTGAAAAAATGAGCCAATTTATTAAAAGCGCATTTTACCACGCAATATTACACGAGCACTACATACTCTAGAAAATTGTTGCGTTCATTTTCTCGCTTTTCCTCTTTCCATTCAATTTATTTCATTTTCATTTCTCTGCTCTGCAGTGACTGGAGCTTTTACTCGAATCGTAATCTGACGTACGTGAACTTGGAGTGGAACCGGATAGAAACGCTGCCAAGACAAATGTTCCATCCAGACATTCACCAGTCCATCTCGCAAGTGCGTCTCTCTCACAACAAGATTGTGAGCATTTTGTCAGAGTCATTCCTCTCCTTCCCTGCCATTAATCTTGACTTGAGCTACAACTCAATCCAAACTGTGGAGCGACAGGCGTTTTCCATTTTCACTAGTGTTGGAGGAGGTGGTGGAAGTGCCACATCTTCAACAGAAGGAGCATCATCTTTACACAAAAATGATGCTTCATCATCGTCTTCAGAAGGTC
The DNA here is from genome assembly GCA_034694325.1 of Entomobrya corticalis. Lineage (NCBI taxonomy): Eukaryota > Metazoa > Arthropoda > Collembola > Entomobryomorpha > Entomobryidae > Entomobrya > Entomobrya corticalis. The sequence continues at coordinate 26,276 of JAQFYG010000095.1, forward strand.
CGAATGACTCTACCGCACCGCAGACAGGTTCACTTTCATCATCTTCCTCTTCAACCCTTTCTTTCTCAAGTACATCCCGTCCCGGTCTTAATCTTTATCTGAACCGGAACCGACTCACAATGATGAAGCCAAATGCCCTTTCCCTAGAAAAGTTTGCCCTCGTCGATTTAAGCTACAATCAACTGGTCGCCTTCAATTTTGACACTTTCTCTCGCCGCACTCTTCTCGAAGGCCTAAATATAAGCCATAACAGTATTGAAAGAATCGTTGTGCCAAAAGGGAGACGATTTGTAATGAAGTTTTTGGACTTGTCGCATAACAAAATACAGTATCGGGGTGGGACCGGAGCAATGCTTTCTATTTGCCCCAACGATCTACTCGATTTCTCGCATAATCGACTGGAAAGAACTGACTCGAGATTATTCCCTACAAACTGCTCCCTACGGGTAAGCAATAAAAAGACAAATCGATACATACATCACCATGAACGATTGCATCATTATAAGTATAAACTATCCTATTACTTGTGTAACATGATCGTACACTCTTTTTGTTTTACTGCTTTATACTTTTGCTTTCATCTAAAATTAATGCTCAAGTGTGAAAAACCTGTCATCATAATAAAAACCAAGTAATTTCCTATGTAGAAGCAGGAAAGGAAATGATGTTGTCAGTGAAAACTCATAATTTTCAACGCGTGAATATTCAACTGCACAATAAAAATACAGAATGTAGCCATCGAACTGACCAAGTCCAAGTGTGTCTAACATATAATTTCAGTAGAGGCAGGCCATAGCCAAAAGAGCAGGGGGAAACATTTGAATGAAACAGTCCATTATTTGTCTAAAAAATATCATTTTATATTTTCACATGTCATCAGCGATGAAATAACAGGGCGGAAACAGGAAATGAAGTTTTCTGTTTTTATTTCATGTCGCGTGTGTGTCGTCACATATAATAAAGTTGACAAACAAACAAATAAAAAAAACATTTTCATTCATTGGTAATTACGTAACGCACATTTGGAAACACGACATGCATACAAACGCACCGGACGTCACTCACAATATAATGCACTGTCAAATGATGAAAGGTTTTACTGGTCATTGAAATCGCTGTAGTCTCTCTTTTTAACAAGTTTTTCATTTTTATGCATACACCTCACTCACACTGGGCTGGGCATAGCTTTTCAGATATTTTTAGCGTCACTGTTCTTCATGACAAATCACGTACTCCACCAAAAATTTAAAAAGTCAAGTGGCTATGAAGTTAGAGCACAGGGAAGATACTTGTGCAAAAAAGTATAAGTTATTAGACAGTAATTCACTCGGGCTCGAGATCAGAGAAAAGAGGGATATTTTGATTGCGATTGTAAGCTCTTTTGTTTTAGTAAAAGTTGACAGAACTTTCGTTTGCTCTTTCTACTTCAGCATTTTCGCTAAAGTTCATCGAAGATCAAAATCGGATATTTAATTTATGTATACTTTTCATACTTGGTTCGTTAGAATTGGATTGTTTTCTTTTGCTGTATGATTTTCTCTCACAAAAATATAATATCTAGTTTGGGGTATATTGACACCTGTTTTTATATATTCTCTTTTTTGTCACACTTATAGGAAGTAAATTTCAATGGAAACTTTATCACAAACTTGGATCCCGAGAGTTTCACTAATTTGCGTGATTTGACGGTAAGTCTCCACTCGAAACTTTTAAAGCATACTTTTTTATATAAAAAATGTCAAGTACTCTCCATAACTTTTTCAAAGAAAAGTAAACGCCGAAAAAAGGGATGCTTAAATTACTCGAATACTAGAGAAGACAGAGACAGACGTTGCAAGATGAATATTAAAATTCTCAAGTTGCGTGTTATAAATTCTTGCTGAAACAAAATTGTGTGTGTGCTTTGATAACTAACTTAAAAAGTATAAGAATTGAGAATCTAAACGGAATCAAAATACACACAAAAGTCAAGTAATACGAGTGAATTTATTATGAAAATCTTATTTTCTCACGCGCTCCGCGTACATTGTTTGTATGTGACTTGTTATAATACAACCTCTTTTGCTGTCAAGTAACTAATGCTATTATACCCATTTTCAAACTATGTATGTGTGCATTATTCTATTCAGGTTCTTCATCTGAGCAGCAATCAGATCTCATTTGTGCCCGAGATTCTGTTCATCCGCAACTCGAAACTGAATTACCTTGACTTGTCAGGAAACAAGATACGCTCCCTTCCTAGGGATGCTTTGGTAGGAAGCAGTGTGGAAACACTGAAGCTGGGAACGAACCAATTTGTCAATCTCCCGGTGGGCGCTTTGTCCCAGGTAATATAATGGAATTAATTATTGTAAATTTATTAGCATTATTACTCCTATTTATGTAGTATTAGTACTAGTACATTGGATTGTAAATTAGATTCATGATTCATTCTCACTTACTTTATTCCATATGCTTTCCTAACGACTTTCTCCCTCTTACAAAATTAATTTATTTTTTCTCGTCTTTTCCATTTTATCCTGACTTTTGCTTGATTTTCATTTTCATCAGATCTCCCGCCGACTTCGAAGATTGGATATGTCACGAAACTCACTGGAGCATTTGGATAGCACCATGTTTGAGCCGATTACTGGTCTTGTTCATCTCAACCTGAGTCACAATCGACTGACCATTCTGCCGGACAATGCCTTTGCCAATTTAGCCTCGCTACGGGAGCTGGATCTTAGCAATAACCTACTCCGTGCCAACTTCAAGGTAAATAACATATTAATTCACAGATTTTTTCACTTTCTTTTTCTGCTTTGAAGTCAAGTCCATTTTAAGTATGTACATTATGTACTCTGTGCCCTGTGCCATATAAACCTATAATAAAAATACAGAACAGTATTTGTACTTTGTAAACCACTTTTCCCTTTACCATATCCCCGTCGATTTACATCTTTTCAAAGTGGAAAATCAAAGGATAGTCAAAGAGGAAAAAGAGTCCTTTTTTCTCTCTCCATCCATTTCTCATGGGACCACTTCATTTGTCATGCTTTGAACACACTGCTCTAGCTTTATATACGTAGTTGCTTACGTACATAAGTCGACAGTTTCCTTGAGTCAACTAAACTTCTACTTTTTCCATAAAGCAAGTTTCTTCCACCTTCATCATACCATTTCTCTTTATTCGATTCGCTGAAAAATAGTCGGCATCTCTTTTTTTTTGTGTTACTGCTTCTTTTCTGAAAGCAATGACACGACAGGGATGACTGATGGAATCAAGCCGACTTCCTGTCACATCTTGTCGTTCTCCTACCCCTCTTTGCATACATTTTTATACATCTTAGAATCTTGTACTTCTACTTTGTATGGAAAGTATCTGAAACTACACCAGAAACTCTGTCTACAAATTAAATCAAAGGTACTACTACTACTTTTGCATAGCTATGAGCAAAAATGTTTAAAACAGACAGAAGGAAATAAGCTCATAAAAGCGAATAAAAAAGTATATAATTTTTAGCTGTGAGATTTTATACGGATTTACGGACGAAAACTTGAAAAAGTCTCTGAACACTTATATAGTACTATGCTCTATGCTGCTCATTCCTCCGCTCATCATCACCACCGTCTCATCTCATTTCATCTTTCCTTCAAACGCACATACACGCACACTCGCACACCACACCATGATCATATTTCTCTTGCAAAAAAGGTGAAAAGTAAAAAGTATATACATATATGCATGATATGTTGCTTCGGGAATGTTCATAAAACATGTAACCCATGTTTATCCTTCTGTGCATTGCAAAAGCTGTTTTTCCTTAAAACGATCTCATTACGAATTCAAAGTATAACAGTAGCATCTAAGAAGCAATTCCCAATGGACAGCACATCAGCAACCTTTTGAAGTTCCTTAAGGCTTTTTTCTTCTTCTTCTTGAAATAAAGACAAAGGGAGGAAATGCTTTGCCATTTTGAATATTACGTGCACAAGTGTGTGTTGGTGTTGATAACCTTTTCCTCTCCTTCGTTTTTTATTTTTGATGGCAAACAAAAAAGCAATGTGATAATATTATAAGCAGACTATATAACTCTTGCAACATGCGTGGGCTCTTTTTAATGAGTATAATACCAAGGAAGAAAAAAGACGAAAATAAGTTGATGATGCATTTCTTGCATTACGCAAAAGGTTACTTTGATGTGAACCACACACTCTTTAAGATCCTCCTCACCCACCATGATCGTCATCATCATTTTTTATGAAACTGTTTATGTAGGAAAAAATACGGCAATAAAAATAAAAATGTGCAATAAATGAAATATTAAATACAACTGACACTGAACATTGCTCATGAGACGAAGACAAGGTAATAATGGCTTTCTACCATGATATGAATGAGAAAGGCAGACAACACATCGACCTTTGCCTTGTATGTGTTTAGATCTTTTGTTATTTTCACAACTATTATTACGAACAGTATCATCATTGTGATGTGATGAAAATAAAAAAATAGCAATAACGACTTTTACGACCTTCCCCGTTCTTCTTTGGAAAGTCAGCAGCTAAGTTCTTTTTTTGTGTGCAATATGCTCTCTGCTACTCTGTGTAGACAATGCATAATATTCTATGCAGAAGTAACAGCTCTTAAAGTCTTTTGGGGGTATATAATCATGACTGTGGTCTCTGGAGGGGTGTACTTTTCACAAGTTCATACTACAACTCGCATCCTTTCTCACAGAAAAAGAACGAAAAGAAAACAAAAGGGAGGAAAATATAATGTATGATGAAGGAGAAAGGGAAAGGGGAAGGATGCAATTAGCAGAATTGAACTTTAGAAGAAAAATGTAAATATATCCAACCAACTACTACACAGATATCCCAAGATTCAACCAAGAAGAAAAAAGAGAACGTGGCAAAAAGCAAATGTTTAAAATGAATGAAAAGAAAATCATGATGCCAGGATGCCATGCACCAGCCATGCTCATGATCCAAGCCGGTGAAAAAGTAACTTTTTTTCTTTCAAAGAAAAATATATAAATGACTAGTGTCTGCCTGCGTGTCTGCTAGGTTTTTGATGCTGCTTCTGTTGCTAAAGCTAAACTGACTGAAATGCACTTTTCAAGTTTTTTTTGTACTCATCTAACCTTTAATACTTATGCTACAACTTGGTTTGATCCTTCTTTAAAAAAAGTTGAAATCGTGGTGATGGTGGTAGAGAAAGCGATGTAGGTGGTGTAGTAGAATATGGCGTTATGCATGACATCCCAAGACGAATGGTGCAATAAATGAGAAGTAAGAAAAAAGGGGAACTGAATGAATGAATACATTATAAGTACCTATATAAAAAAAGTATATGCCGATCGGCAGAGAAATGTGTCTGCTTTTTTATTACTTATGTTACTTCTCTGCAACTTATAAAGAAAAAAAGAAAGTGCGTGGTACTAGCATTTTTTGTAGGGATGATTTTTCTTTGGTGTAAAAAAGGTAGATTTTTACTCAGAAATGTGTAATGTGTAGTTACTTTTTGGTTTATAACGTATCATGTGTACATAATGCATTCGAATATGCTTTTTCAATGGCATTTCAATGTTGCCTGCCAGAGTTTGTTGTAAATGCTCAATGAAGAAAGTTAAAGTTTACTTGGTTTTTTGTGCTTCTGTTATTTCTTTTTCGGCAATAGTAACGGTATAGCAGTAGTAATGAAATCCCTACGGCCAAGTCAAGTAATGACTAGGCGATCTGTGATGAAGCTCCTCTCCTCTTTTTTCCGAAGAAGTGAAGTTAAAGGTTATTCAAACTGTGAAGACCTCTGCTTCCTTTTCTACTTCCGTTTTTCGCTTTTTGCTCTCCTTTACTTAAACAGTTTTCTCCTCTGCAATGCAGCACAGCAGTAACCAGAACTATATTATGCTTATACATATGCCACTAAAATTTTGAAGGAGATACCTAAAAAAGAAAGAAAGGGAAAAGGCCAGTAAATTTTTGATGAGTTCTGAATTAGTCTCCGGCGTTAGAATTTCCTTTTTTGGTGATCTGCTTTCTCTGCTCAGTATACTCTTAACTCTCTTTCGGTACTCTCCTTTTCCTTCACGCTACACTGTGTACTCTACTTTTGTTAAGTACAGTTCTTCTCCAGGTCAATTTGCATGACATGCCATATGGCCTTTGGGTGAATGAGCATAAAGGTGGCATGGCGGCTTAACTACAGTACAAGCAGAAGTTTTGAGCACTACTACCGCGTGTAATAAAAAGTGGATGACGACCAGGATCATCTTTCGTTTCCTCATATGTGTAGGTGTACATAGAAGTAAAAGTAGTGGTTGTAGATAACCAAGTCCTACAACCAACCGGCACAAAACCAGCAATTTTTTATGTATTTCAAATGAATGCCTTATGTTTTACCTTTCTCTCTACCAATGAAAGTTGTAAAGGGTTGTGGTAATAGTAGAAATGTAGTAGTAGGGTTGGTTGTTGGAATAGGAATCTACTGGACTGGTGGACAAAAAGAAACTACATGGCAGCAGCAGCTGATATCATGATTTTCTGAAGAAACGGAAAGAGCAGCAGATGATGTTGTGGTTGTTCGTTTGTTTGGAATATAGTTGTACCAGTAGTATGCCTTGTACTTCCCAAATTGGAGAAGAAAAGAGTTCATAAAAGACACGTTGTAAAATTCTAAAAAAAGTGCACACCACTTGCAAAATATATAAAGTTGAAGGCAGAAAGAAAGGGAAAGTACATCATGTTAAGGAAGTAAAAACGGAAGGGTTATCTTTTATGCTGCATGTATTCTCTATGATGATCTGCTGGAGCAAATGGTGATGTTATTTTGCTGATATGGTGGTATATCTTATTTTAGTGAGAATTTTATATTTTTAGAAGGAAACCATAAAATGGTCGCTTTTTTACCTGTGCAGAAAAAACATGGACAAAAAAGTTTACTTCCTCTACTTTCACTACTTCAAGTCTTTTGGTTCGGACTGTTTTTTTTTCATACGGTAGTATTTTTTTATATATTTTTGTTTGGTTGGTGGTGATAGTGGTTCACTGCGGATTCATCATTTTTAAATGTGGGCTCCTTAGTGCACAGCAGCGGGAGCAACACAACCGGTGGTGTTGATGGTCGGTTGCTGCGGATGTTTGTTGTTTTCTGTAAAAGAAGAAGCCCATCATGTTTCATTCATAAATCTTTTTTCTTAGCAAAAAAAGGAAGAAGAATAAGAAAAGGGGAAAAATAAAAGAGTTTTCGGAAGATTTTCTTATTGTATTTTTTTCTTTGGAAAAGATGAACATTTGGTAAAGACAGAAAAGAAGAACATTCACAGCATGTGTTTCATGATGAACGGAGAAAGAGTGTGTGTTTGTGTAGTTATGTTGTAGTTTCGTATTCATTTATGATGTTTTACTACTGCTCTCTGATTCTCTCCGCTTTCTCCTTCCTGATGTTTTGGTTTTGTGTTTGTTCTTCCTTTTTATATGTTTCCTTCATTTTTATATATTCTTTTCTGCACAGGAACTCTTCCACTTTCTTCCGAAACTAAAACTTTTGCGTTTGTCCAACTGCGGGATTCGTGTGCTGCCCATGCTGCCGCTTCCCCACTTGGTCTCGTTAGACCTGTCACGGAATGGGATGGAGGAGATCAAAATGCAAAGTTTGAGCTCGTTGACGAGACTGAGAGTGCTGGACTTGTCGGATAATGAGCTTGCAAGCACGAGACTTCCTAGCTGGACTCCACTTGCCAACTTGATCACGCTCCGAATTTCGGGCAATCCACTCAGAAGGTTTGTTTGAAGTTGAAGTATAAAGGACTCATGCATCCATTATTATACAGTTTGATAGAAAAAAAGAAAATGTGCTTGGTTTTTCACTTTCATTAATTTTTTCTCTCTCTTTCTATTTATTTCTGTGCAGTTTGACCAAAGATACATTTTATGGACTGTTCCGCCTGGAAACTTTGGAAATGCTGGACATGGGAAGAATGGACCGGTTTGATTCCGATGTACTCTCTAGTCTCGTCAATTTACGAAGCCTTGCAGTGGAAACCTACCCAAACATTGAAAAGTACCGGTTTCGTTTAGGTAAATAGTACACTAAAAAGTTTTTTATCTTCCAGGAAAGCGCCAATTCTCCTTTTTTAAAAGGAATGAAAATGAAATTTGATGTTAAGGATATTATTATTGGGAGAAAAAAGGGAACAAAGGTGTTGTCATTGTAAAGTTGGTACAAGAGAGAAAAGGTGTTGTGTGTGTAAAGATACGTGACAGGAGAAGCAGTAAAATGTAAAGAAGGGGTCCCTTGCCTAATCTAATTTTTTTCTCTGGAGACATCATTCAATTTGCATGAGAACAGAGAGAAGAAAAAGTAAAAAGAGAGAAAGGAAAAGAAAAAGATGGGAAACTTATGCTTTTTCGGATCTTTCTTCACTTTCTCTCTCTCTCTCTCTCTCTTTCTTTTCTCTATTCTTCCTTTCTTTTATCCATCTCGTTTTTCAACAGGATATCGATTCGATTCTTTAGAGATAAATTTAAACTGAACTGCTGCTCCACTATCTTGAAATTCACGTCGCTTTACATTACACATTTAATATTGCAAGAAAGAAGAAAGGGGTAGCAGCGTTGGTGGTTGTAAGCAAAGATAAGATAAAAATGAGGAGAAAAGATATCTCTGTGTATATCTATCTGTAAGTATGTAAAAGAGAATGTTTTTTATCAGTATCGATCGCATCACGTGCCAAATGTGTACACATTCAAAGTATACACATCCGATATATACCTACTGAAATCCAAGCTAATTTCCATTTTTTCTTCTTTTGTTTTTTGTTATTCATTGCACGAGCCCTTGCATTTTCCACTGTCTTTTTCCTCCGTTTTTTCAGGGGCTGTTCTGTCAGGAATACCTCATTTGGAAGAACTCAAAGTGGAAATTAGAGAGCCTCTCTTGTCAGACCAGCTTCTGGGTGGGATTCTACCAAAACTGAGAAAGCTGAGCATATCCGGCTCCAACCTCAAAAAAATCGAACACGGTGCACTAGACGGACTTCAAAACTGTTTTCATATGGATCTCACAATCAGTGGCACTGGGGTGGAGGACATTCCTCCGCGAATTTTTGAACTATTGCAGAATGCCGAATGGGCACGGTTTGATATCAGCGGAAATAAAATGAGTGGACTCGACTCGTCAGCGCTTTATCCTAATCGGAGTGTGTGGTTTAGCAAAGGAACCAGATTGCTTCAAGGTAAAGTAAATACCGAGAGAACAGAAAAAAGTTCGTTTTTTACAACCAAAGCTTTTTTCTCTTCTTTTGAGCTTTCTCTTTAAAAATGACACGCGATCCAATCCAAGCCATACAGTTGTAAAAACCAAGTCTCCTCACTCATAGCGTAATATACAGTATTTACTCTGTTCCATTTAAAGTATTCCTTACACGGAAGCATTCTATCTGTGCATCATAGATTACCCAACTTTTTTCTAGTACATATTGGCAAATCGTAAAACTTGTCGAGTTCATTTTTCATTACGCTAATGGACGTTTACTGAACACATACATACTCTAGCCGTCATCATCATCAATATCATCGTGATTACGATTACACCGAGTCGATACCGGGAAAAATGATGATAAAGAAGAGAAAAAGCGAAAGGCGAGTTATGTATGGCAAAATCCTAGGGCAAGTGCACGGATTAATTTCGTCGGGATGAACAGAAGCCATTTAAATGCAAAAGGGAAAAATATCCCGTTTTTAGGTTTAAGTTCCCGTGCACTGTGCACTACTGCAATAGCGTCATTTTTGTGGTCCACTATTTACTGCTGCAAAATTACTGTTGGTCTAATGCAATGCCATTTTGGCTGTTTTTTCTCTTTCGTTTTCAGCAAAGCCACTGCTGTTCTTGTTTGTGGTAATGGTAGTTTATCATCATGATCACAATCATCAGTGGTTTTTGCTTGATTTTTGCTTTATGTTGTGTCTAGAATTTTTTATGGGGTACACTGAAATCATATATATGTTTTGTTTATCAGTAGAGGTATCGTAATAATCATTTTCCAGTATTTTGGTTCGTGTGTATGCAATAAACAACACGTAATAATAGCGGTAATGACAGGCTTTCAGATTACAACTATTCATATCAAATTACTGTTTTCAACATAAATAACATAAACGGAGAAGATATTATTAGTATCATTATAACAGAAAATAAATAGTCAAGGGAAAGGTCATAAATCAAAGCAAGGAGCAGTGGAAAAATGTTATGTGATATGATTTTTGTGGGCGTGTATAAAATAAAGTAGAACTCACCTAGAAGATATTTGATCTTGCAAGTGAAATATAAAGAATAATGTACATTTTGGAAACTTTAAACAAATATTTTTTGGGAATTCAGAATGACAAGAAAACATTGAATACCTAAATACATACAGGTACCAAAACCAAATAATAGTAAAAGTGTAAGGTAAACATATATTCATCTAAGGTCAGGTTATACCTAACTTATCATGCGGGCAATAATACAGTTTTCTTTTGTGTGGTCGTAAATAATGCCAGCAAGAGATTGATCGGCAATAAAAAGAAAATGAAAACTATTTTTATAGTTCTGCTGATCTAAATTTTTATGAAAAAAGATTTTTGTGTGTAGGGGAGTAAAATATGAAAATATATGGTATGTGTGTGGGTGGCTTTGTGTATGATCTCCTTTGTGATGACCTATGAGTGTATGGAATTGTGTTTTATGTTCCGGAAAAATCCAGTTTAAAGACTTAACTAGCGTGGGTAGGTTTCTCACAATTTAAAGGGACATCCGTTTTATATCCTTATTATCTTTATTCTACCATGTAGGTGGTCTAATCCTCACCGGAAACGAGTGGATTTGTGATTGTGACCTGGTCTGGATTGGAGAATGGCTGCGGCGTTGGCTCCGGGAGAGTTTTGAGTCTCACTCTACAGCGATCCCGTTAGTACACTCAATGTACGAGGAAATCCGGAAACCCACCTGCGTGGACCCCAAAGGGGGAGGCAAGAGTATTCCGCTAATTGAACTCTACTCAGATGTCATGTGCCATGCAAGTGCTCTCAGCAAGGCCAGCTCCTCTTTCAAAACAGGTTTGTTTACACAACCACTTTGGGGACTTGTCGTTGTTGCTGCTGCTGCCATGCACATTATCATGATGATAATGATGAACAGCTCAAGTGCTCTTCCTTCCGGGTGGCATTTCCCCTTCTTCGATGCTACTACCATTACTACTACTGCCGTAACGCTTGTTGATCATCCTTCGCCTGTCATTATTTTGCAAGGCAGAACTAATAGTAGTATTAAGAGATAGCAACAAATTCGTCGTCATCAATATAAGCCGTCAGTCATTCGACATTGAAAAGGGTAAAAACTATTTATTTATTGACTCTTGTTAGAATAAAAATGATGAAAATTTTCATATGCAATTTACTATCATAAAACATAAAAACCAAAACTGTTATATTATATGTATTTTTCTCTGTCGATGATGCTGATTATCTGTCATCGGAGAGTAATGGCCTCATAAGAACATATCAAATTTATAATAATAATGCAGGTTTATTTTAGTGATGACAAAAATACCTAGTCGAATCGTAAAAAACAATTAGTGTACTGAAAATAAGGCTTCCATTTTCAAATCGAGTGGAACAGCTTAAGCTTATATACGTGTGTGGTAGCACAATTTCCAGAAAAAACAAAACGCACCATTTAACTCAGCAATTTGAATATTTAGGATAAATCAAAAAATTGAATTTGATGAGATGCAATTTAAAAGCAATTTGAAATGCTAGGTTGAATCTTATTATTAACCTAAGTAAGAAGGAATGAAAGGGACGGATCAGATATTGTTATTATCATATGATAAATTTATTGAAGGAAAGCTCCAGAAACGGCTTGGTTGAGGTGAGCAATAAAGGATATCAGAAAACAGTACATAGTGACATTGTATCCTGTTATTCTGCACATTTTTATGAATGTATTCAACTCCATCATATCAGTGGTTATACGATAAATGTGTATCATTAAGTTCCTCATAATTGATATAATGGATATGGTATAAAGTATATAAGATAGTATGATATAACGTAATGCTTTTGAAGAATTATAGCATTTTAACTTTATTGCTTGCAAATTGCTGCAAATTGTAATATGAGGGTATTTTTCAGAACATTCATTGTGTTTTCCCTAATATAAAAATAAAAGTATTGAAGCTTTCAAGTGGTACGTATCTACTTATTATATACATGGGAGTACATATAAAAATATACAAAATAGGCAGTTAGGCAGATAATACAAAAGAAGAAAGCTATTAAATTGTTCAGTCTAGTAGCACTATTACAGTACGGGTACGTCAGATGTATACCACAGGTTCTGTGTTGTTGTTCAGCCTATTTTGTCGAATCCACAAGGCTACTAGACTGAATTTAATAAATCATCGTGTCAATTAAATGATTTTTCTCTAGGGTTTTATTTGTACACTTGAGTGACCTGAAAGTTGTGTGCCTTACCACTTCCTACACATATTATAATGACATGTCTTATATTATATTTATGAACATATAAATCATCCATCAACAAACCATTATGCAGAAGCGCATCATTTCCTTAAAATATAGATAATCCGTTTGCTTTTCAATAATTAAAATGAACAACTTTTGTTATCTATATTGGCATCCAGCATGAATTGCATACAAGTAATTGAACATAATTGTATGATAAAAAGTAAAATTATATAATGTGTAATAAGCTGTATAGTATGTAATCTTCTGTGTGGAAGTATAGTTAAATTATGTTGTACATACACTATACACACACATCCTTTGGTTTAGTTAGTTGCACACACACATGTATATACACACAATATCTGTATATATTATAGTCAATAAATGCTATTATCGCAGATAATAATAGTGCAAAATATACCGTGTACACTCCAATTTCCAAAACAGGTAATTTTCCGGGTATTTTATGATTATATTCCAATAAGAGTCGACTTGTACTGTATTATTGTATAGAATGATGACTTAAAGTGCGTACTAAAACGTAATACTTATCAGTCAATCTTTTGTGAATAAGCAAGCATGTTACAATTTCAACAGAAAAGAAGGCCATTGTAAATACAAATCTGTCTTAAATATCTAATAAAATACTGACATAAAATGTTAGCGATAATATTGATACGTAAGGCTACAATTTTGTACAGACTTCCTATTTAACATGTCAAGTCAACCGGAGTAATAAAGAAATGAAGAATATGATATGATATAACTGAGGAAGCAAACGAGCATTGTAATTTTTTAATGGCTTAAAAATTTACTTTCATGTTTTACTTATGCACAAAATCAAGTATTCAATACATTATTTTAATCAAATTATGATCCTCATCAGTCCATAATATTTTTCAATTTATGTAATATTATCCCTACCTGCCAGCATGACAAACATTAATTATTTATACGCTTTCATTTCCCATTAATCTTCGATCCGTTTTCAAAATTTAGGACATCAACAGACAGTATAGCAAAGCTTGGGTCGAGTTTCCAATGAAAATGAAAAGACAGGAATCGATCGTCTATCGGAAAGGTAATCAATGTAAAATGTGTGCTGGTGACGGCGGAACAAGGTAAGGTAAACAGCATTATATTAGCTCCTTATGAAGTGGATGGATCGATGACGCATAATTAATGTGGCATTTTCGAATATTTTCCCGTTCCCACATGTCATCACCTATCATCGTCATAATAACCATTTTATCATAATATACAGAAATGGGAAAAGACATGCCTTTTGGATATGTAAAATGTAAAGTGGTCTATTTTCTTAGCATTTTCACCACGCGAAACGTATTCACTGCAATACTCCTTGCAACTGCCAACATAGTACCCCGTTTAATTTTGCGATAGCCTTTGTAGCAAAAGTGATGCGGTCTACAGCTCCGTGCAAAATGAGTCATTATTTGTCGCCGAGAGCGTGAACCCCAATGATACTTTCTCCATACAACAATCGTTCGTCTAGAAAACATTTCGATTCTCCCTCCCATTTCAAAAACAACCGTGAGAATAGAACATGCTAAAATCATGCCGTTAAAAATACTGACAAGCTGAATGGAGTTTAGGTAAGATCTGTAGAGAATGAGGCAGCAGCTGTAGGATATTATGGCAAAGGTCAGAAATGTTTCAGTGGGTAGCAGCGTTAGAGCGTAAACATTCATGAAATTATTTAAAAGGATTTCCACCTGACGATACAAATTAGTGAGATTGGCGGTCCGACGAAAAGAATCTTGGGTAAAGTATGAAGACTTGTTTAAGTTTGGTTTAAACTCGGATTTAAACAATAGCACAAACATTGGCAAGGAGGAAACACAATGAGCAATTATGAAACTACACAAAAGTGCTGAACAAAACACAAAGTAACTGAAGAGTGTAGATATCACGATCCGAAAAAGTTTACACGGTAATCCCTTTCGTGGAATAAAATGTGTGAAGTATGTAGGTAAATCAGGTAACAGCCAGCATTTCAGCACACCAAGAATACCAACTAAAGTCATGGAGAATGCAATGGTTGGGGTAAGTCGATTGAGAACTTTGGAGAAACGAGAGGACTCGAATTTAAATCGTCTAAGATGATCGCCTGGAAAAGAATGGAAAGGTATTATTAATTTCCTTTGAAAAAGGCAGATTAGTTTTTCTTGTGAACCCTTACTTATATTGTTTTGATATAATTCTGACAATTTCTTACGTTTTATCACTGCCACAAACTCTTCGATCATATTATGTGTAATAGCAGCATGGTTTGCATCTTGTAGGAGTGTTATATGACAGGTGAGTATTAATGACATAAATGTGAAGGTAAAGAAGCAAGCGCTCATTTCAGATGCTTGACATGCTCGAATCTTTGTTGAACATATGAAAAGCCTAGAAAGGGAGAGGAGAAGATGAGAAATTGTGATGAACACGTGAAGGTAAGAAAAACACAACCGATTCTGGAAAAAATGATACCTTCCTAGTTTACTATTCCATGTAAATGGGATTACATGAAGAAAGTAGAGTATTTTGGAGAGTCGCCTCACAAGATGAATGTTTTTACTGGAAATCATGACGTCACGAATGTAAACGCAGTTTTATAGATGTCGGGGTCAATTCCTATCGACACTTCATGGAAGATACAAAATAGATTTGCTTTCACAAAATAAAAGTTCTTTTGAAAATAGTTACTTTAAGCTTATATGACAAATGATGACAAAATTAAAGATAGTAGGCATTTGGATAAAATAGCAAGCACAATGCATTATATTTAAAGCCAAAAAATAATGATAATATGGGATTTTTAACCGTAACGGAAAATCAATGTTAATTGGAATTTACAATTTGCTGCTTAATAAGCATTTAGTAATGGCCTTGGTTATGTCTGATTGGGGGTTTGTAAGTAATGTTGTTTATAAATTTGTTGTTTTTGTTCCGAAATTTCCATCGTCGGCTGTAGAGATTTAATAAAGACAGGCATTTTTATGATACGGGCTCAAGTTTGTGAAACGCCTAAAGACTTCCGGTCTGATCAACATTTTGAAATGAGCATAATCTGTTTGTTTTTTTAGTTTCCGGTTTGAAACGTAATTAATAATTTTAAAAATATATGTCTTAGATTTTACTACTTAATTGTCTAGCAATTCAAAGTTCATAAGACAGGTAAAGCCTAAAGAATCGATAATAATGCATATGCAATTTTTAAACAGCTTTTATTAGTTTTATTAATAGATAAAAAAATTATATTTAAAACATGTTTAAACATACTACGTAGCGCGGCTGTGGCCCGAAAACGAAGGGCAGTATGCATTTTAATAAAGTACACTGTTAAGTACAAAATTACCTGATTTAATTTTGTCAGAAATTCGTGTTCTTCATTTGACATAATATGTATTTTTGTAATTACGAATTTGAATTGAAATTTTGCAGTAATTTTCACAATTTTCGTTTTACTAATTTGGTTTTTAAAGTTAGGAAAAAGTGGAGTTCACGTGATAAGTACATTTTATGCCTAGGCATAAAATACACATTTACTAGTATTAGTAATTAGTATGTTTATGCAATGATTTTTTATATCCTTAACGCTGAGTGTTTATGTATGTAAATTTAAAGTATTATTAGAATAGTCGTTCTCTGAATACCCCGTGCACAAATAAACCAGCAATATTTAGAAATCAATTTTCCCACTTTTCATCCAATAATACTTTTATTTAAGCAGAATATAGGTATTTATTTTTCAGTTTATCACGGCTTTTTGCCCTTGTATTGTTTTTCATATGATTTGACAAGCATCCAAATCAAAGAAGATGGACGTAAGAGGAAATAAAGTAAATTAATGTTTGAAAGGACAAAGTTGGAGCATATTTGAAGAAAAGAGAGCAAATTTTGTTTATTTGCGCTTCTTGGTAAACTAATAAATTGGACAGTACGCTTTTATTTCTTTTCCCTTTGATTTCTTTGACTTTTTGTGGAAGTGAAAGTGGTTCTTCCGAAAACATACAAAGTCATGTACCTATTGAAATTAGTTGTGATTGCTTTATCTAGAACTAACAATGTTAGAAATGGAATGAAGTTTACATTAAAGTCCATTTCTGGTTGAGTCAATTTTCTTTATCATTTCATTATGCTAAAATGTAATGTTTTCCCAATTTTCAGTTCCGTCGAAGTCTATCCAATAAAATTTTGTTCATCTGAAGTGAATCTTTATAATTCATAGAATACGTATATGCTATTTTTAGAACAATCAGCAACATGCTAGCTAGAACCACGTCATTGATTCAATCATTTAAAGTTTATTGTGCACAGTAAACATTGGTTAAATATGGATTCTATACAATTTTAACTATAAATACAAGCTTGTGGTTGATATTGATATTAGTCGTGCCTGACAATGGATAAAGGTTGCTTTAGATAGTTTGTCAATTAAATTTTATTTCAGTTCAATTATCTATTGTGTAATGACAGTAAAAGATTTAAGTAATTTGGCTAGAATTTTGGCATTCAAGCAAAACTTTATCTTTTGAGTTGCAACAGGTGCACGAAATTGGCATGCTGTTTTATTGAATATTTTTGTTTCAACTTTGGAAACAAATTGGGCTCATAAAATTTCACAAACCATTGTCGTAGAATATACACAAATACACATATATGTACGTGCAAGCATCATGTAAAAAAGGTTTAGCTAAAAAACTAAAATGGCCAGTTCAGTATGTAGAGAGAAAAGTAAGAATCCATTTTCGGATTTTTTTTCTTGTTTCTCTTTTTTGTATTCTACGACGGTCATTCCTTAAACTCCAACTTCGTTAAAGCTTTCTCCCTCTCCTTCTCTCCCTAATGACGAGATGTTTTGTATGGAATGCTCCCTTGAATCCATGATGATGTGTGTCTTCTTTTTTCTGTCGCGTTGGATTTACTTGATAGCTTTCTCCTTCTCTCTCTCATTCTCAAACTAGCAAAAAAATGTTTACTTCCGGCAGATTCGTTCACTTTTTCAGTATCCAGTCCTCTGTCCTTTAGTGCTAGCCCATGTCACGCAATATAGTATCCTTTTAGAGAATGAAGAAAATTGTAACGAGCACAAACACACATCCTAGATACACGCTGTCGTCATCATCGTAATAAAAATCTAAGCAAGCAAAGCAACATATAAAATCGTTTTTATCCAGTAGTTCTACAGTACAACGATGCGTGGTTTGACAAATTATTCTCCCATCCATTCCAGTCAGATAGGCCGACTTCAGCTCTCACTCTTCCTCTCTTTTATTGTATTTTCTAAATAAGAAGAGAAAGCAAAGCTAAAGAAAGGGTTTGCTTTGCTGATTAAGCTTGTACTAGATATTTTTATTGCATGTGTTATGTCTTTGCTTTCATTGCTACTGCGACACTGATTGCGTTGAATGTTCATTTTTTCTCGCACTTTGGAATTCTTTACTTGCTCCATTTCATTTGAACGCGACATTATTTCCAGCCATGTAATCGTACTTTTTCGTTAAGATTTTGCCGCATTTCCCAGTAAAAATATCAAGCTTCATTGTTGCTCATCAACATGTTGGCAAAGTTATGACAAAACAAGGACTGATGGAGCATGAAGTGTCACTTATACTTTTTAGTAATCTTCATACCTTCATCTTTTCATCAGGTCGTGGGAGTCACTTGATTTTTATCAAAAAAGTAAATGCAGTTTACAAAAATTGGATCTACCTAACAATTTTCTATGTCCGTTGTTTATGTTTTAATTAAGCTTTCTTCAAAATTAAAGCAAACATAAGTAACTTAAATAAGACTGGTACTAATTAATACATATAGAGATATTATAGAAATAAAGTTAGGGTTGAGGCTGACAATAACTCTATAAAGCCATAAATGGACTTTCTGACATCTTAAAAGAAGAAATATCTTAAAAGAAACGAATACTAGGTTAAAAATATCATATTTTGCTCAAAGAATTGTTCATTTTCTTTTACTATTCCTTTCTCTTTCTCCGTCCCATTTGAAAATATTTGTGTATACATTCCTATTATGCAGTGGTTTTTTGGCTACGGTAGCACCAGTGGTCTTGCCCTGGCAAATGTACATTTTATGACATATTCATTCATAATGTGACGCCATAATACATAATGCATTATCTTTCCCTCTTCTTCTCGCTGAAGCGCCGCTGAAGACGAATAAAAGTTGTTCATCCGCACAAGCCAGTAAGTAAAAAGAAAGTCGCCGGAAAAAGGATTGCGGCGAAAAGTCAAGTGGAAAAGTTCAAGAATATGAAATGCACTACCACCACTGCCAACATCTTTCTTTATATAATATGCTGCCTGCTATATGAAGAAAGCAAAAGCTCAGAGATAGAATGTTGCCGTAAGGCAGGAAAAAGAATCCATTGTTATTATTATATTATTCTTGGTAGATGGATGCAAAAGTCTGATGGGATGAATAGATGGATGAATGATGATGATGACGATGATGGGGAAACATTTACATGCCAAAATGCATGTAAGATTTTGTGGTGGTGTCGCACTACACTTTGCTATGTACAAACTTAACTCAAGTATTTATTCAAAAGTCAACAATCCGTCTGGTGCTCTACTGCTTCTAAGAATCATCATGATTTGCTATAGAGTGGAGTCGACAAGAACGAGTTTCATTTTTGACTGCTTGACTTTTTAGTCAGTTGAACTCACTCAAGTGCTATTGTCTTATTGCTTGTGTGTGTGTGAAAGGGAGGAAATTCTTCCTACTTTCTTTACAGAAAAAAAGTTTTTTTTCCCTTTCTACTTTGCCTTAAGCTCATTTTTGTGGCAATGGCTTAGAAGGATGGCCCATTATACAGGGAAGGCTTTCAATTTGGGGAAAAGGAGGAAAATCTATGGAAGTGGTTGTTAGATGAATGCTTTTTAACGTTATTTTTCGATGTAACAGTTTATGTTAAACGCAGAAGAAGAATGGAAGATGATCTTAAATGGAGACCACCGGCTTAAGTTGAAATCTAAACGATTTTTCTTTCGATTTCTTTCGTTTTCATTCTACTTTCTTTTTAAAGTTGAGCATTTTCTTCTTTTAAATCAAAATTATTTTAAAAAGTGTGGTATCGTCGATGAAATGAGCATAATACTTAGTATATTTACGATAATAATGCTTCATTTTAAGCTAACATTTTTCTTTGAAATGGCCGAGTGACAAGGTGAATGATAACATTTAAGCATACGGAAACCTATGAAAAGTATAATAAGTGATGATAATTGCATTTGCAACATGAAGATTTACCATTTAAAAAGTTTTCAACTGAAATGTCGTAGAGTTTATATAAGTAGTTGCCTTAAAAGGATTCTTGAAAAGCGTGACTTGCATCTAAATAATAAAAAATAGAAAGTGAGAAAATAAGAAAGAATGAAACAAAAATATGTTAAGTACCAAAAAAAAGTTTTAGTTGAGAGGATGTTCTCAGAAAGAGATGAGAAGTGAAATAAATGTATAAAAAAGTTTTAACGAGCTGTATGGCACGAGCTGTAAAATAGGAAAAGTTTTATACGAGACTCTTTAACTCTTTTATTTCATTTTTTATATACGACGAGTTAGATTTCAAATTTTAGCAATATCATTAAGATTTTTGGTAGTGAAAGTCAAAATAGATAAATATGTATTTTGGCATTTAGAAACTGTGCACATATTTGAATGAATATATAGCCTACGCAAAAGTTTCAGTAGTACAGATGTAGCCATGTAGCATGGCTCGTTTAATGATTTTGTAACTTGTCGTGATGTTTGCTGGTAGAGTGATGTGAAGTATAATTGCTTAGTAGTGAGTAGTGAGTCACTCTGACAAGAAAATAAACAAAGCGAGTAATTTGACACAGTCAGAAAAATTGTAACACGTCATAACGAGGCACATGAGGAGAAAAGGAAAATATTACTTTTTTTCTTGTTAATGATGACTTCATGTGTCGGGTCGGGTGATGGAAAACAGAAAACACGTTACACTGAAAAATATAGTGTATTTTTATATTCTGACTTTCTAGAATGCATTAAACGGAGCTTTTATTTTGTGCTATTACAAACAGCTTACAAATTATCAATGAAAGTAAGCAAATACAAAATGAAAATACTGAACTATTCATGTCCGTATTCATAAAATTATGCGCACTTTGTTTAGCTTAGCTATCACCGCTGAACATAATAGGTTTTTTATGTGTAAATACCTTTATATGAAATCGAGTATGTTATAAGAAGTAAAGCAAAATTGTATTCTCTTTATTCATCAAATTCATCCATCATCAAGAGTACAAGCTGCAAACAACATATGGCACAAATCCTGACTATTTACTTTCTTTTCAAAATATGTAATATATTATTTTGCTGGAATAGTAAGCCATTTTAGCTTGAATTAGATGGAATTTTAATAAAACACGTAACCCGCCAGTCATAAGCGTTAGTGCTTGTCGTTTGTCTTTTTGTTATTCTCTCTCGTATTCAATAAAAACTATGTATAGTTGTGCAATTTTGTTATTAAATATTATTATTGTGACTAAATGTAATATTAGAATGGAGTAAGTAGGCATTTTGAGGAATGAGAAGAACAGGTCGCAGCTTTCATTTTTTGAATGGACTTAGCACAATATAAAGTGTGGAAATTCCAAGTTTAGTAAAAAGTTTCAATGATCTGTCTGTGTAAACTTATTCACAGATAAATTGAATGTCAAAAGTAAACAGAATTTTATTTATAGAGCATTATATTTAGTAATGGTGTTTTTAGTTTTCACTGTTTTCTTTATTATTATGACAAAGAGATTCGGAATGGATTAGAAACAACAATTTGTAATGGTGAAAATAGGAAACTAAATGAAAACCGAATTAAAATATCTCAGATGATGGCAAACTGCTCATATTTTAAAGAACTAGTACAGTAGTTATCTTTAAAAATAAACAGAACGGTAAACCAAATGTGCGTTTTCAAATTAAATGCTTTAACACTAAGGCCTGTAAATATTTCCATTGCGAAAAGAATAGGATAAGATCCAGGTACAGATTCTTCTTTGATTTATTCCTTGAATTTTTGGATAGATTGTAGCAATCAAGAATTTGGGGATATGTAATGTGGATGATGTATTCACATTCACACTACTTGCGATTACTATCTATATCGTTTTTTCTGCTTGAAAATACTAAAATAGCAATTTCGGTGACCTATATATTCAGTGAAAGGGAAAATATGACATAATAGAATATTGAAATGAAGCATGCATTATATGGTTGATTGAACTTATGGTACATTGAAACCAGTTGAATGAAACATCTTGAAGAAATAAAATGACTATCAATTTCAGCCGAAGGATAAAAATACAATAAAAATGTTTTATAAAATGTGAGGTCCCAATGATATTTCTTTTAAAATGCATAAAAGCCTATCGCTGTGAAAAAGAGTGATTGATGACTACAGTTAGAACACTGACAAACAAACTTCAAGTTTAGCAAATCACATTTTAAGATACAGATTCAAGCTGTCTGAAAAGTCTGAATAGACTATATTCAGTACTATCATTCATAAAAATCATTGTAATATCTCAATAAATTCAAATTCCATGTCACTTTTGAATGCATCCTTGGAGCCAAGGGAAATGCTTTGGGTATTAAATTGGCGAAATGGCAAAATTGTAGCGCTGTCGAAGAATATGAGATATACAGAAATTGAACTTGGATAAATGCAAGTTTAACTTTCGGGAACCCTAACAGGCCAGAACTGCAAAACGTTTATTGCAATTGATATCCTATCCTATTATTTACGTACAGCGTGTATGATTTTGCTCTTAGCGTGACGTCGCGTCGTTACCTATATGATTTTGTCAACACTAATA
This sequence comes from Entomobrya corticalis, assembly GCA_034694325.1. Lineage (NCBI taxonomy): Eukaryota > Metazoa > Arthropoda > Collembola > Entomobryomorpha > Entomobryidae > Entomobrya > Entomobrya corticalis. The sequence goes on from JAQFYG010000095.1 coordinate 48,631, forward strand.
ACTACAGACGTGTGCTTAAGAGCTGAAGCTTAGGACTAGATGGTTATCAATGACGTGGAATTTAATGGAAATGGTCTTAACTGAATAAAGTTCAAGAGAGGTCAATGAGTCTGTAAGACATTCTAATTGAATTCCCCGTCATCAAAAGGCCCTCTATGCCAAATTTCTGCTAACTAGCAGCGTCCTGTTGTGTGCGTTAGTGAAACCGTTACAAAAGGCCACCACGGCCTTGCCAGGTCACGTTACGTTACACGCGAGAAAAACCATAAACAAAACTACGGTGATTTCATCTCCGAATACAGCAAATAAATATTTTTAACTAATTTAAACAATGTGAATTCAAAAAATTGAGACACGAGTTTAGTCGTTTTTGTGTGACAGACGGTAGACAAACGAATCATAACGAGTAACCACATAACGTAAAAATGCTCGATGTTCAAAAAATTAAGTAGAAAAAAATAATTAATGAAAACAGGTAACATAAATCGTCAATTTAATATTATTTACTACTAATTTGCTTAAAAACCCGATGAAAAAAATTTTGGCGGAGCCAGGAATCGAACCCGGGTCTTGCGTTTGCGGCTTATAAGAACAAGTCCGGGACAAGATAATCGCTTTGGTTGGGACAAGAAGTCTCAACCAAGGAGGATACCGTTTGTATCCTCCCCGGCTAAAAAGTATCTAACTTGTGTTCCATTTGCAAATCTAGCATGCAATCAAACCGAACGCCTTAGCCACTTGACCACTCCGCCACCCCAAATATTGCGTGTATATATATCGTACTTATCTTACAAGAGGATTTTATAGTACCAAATCAACATATAGCATGCAGTATAGTCATAGTGTACTAATTCTTTTACATATAGAATGAATACCACATGTACTAGAGCGCTGAAACATAGGACAAGAGGGTTATCGATGACGGGAATTCCAGGGATAGTAGTGTTGTGACCCCTTGATCTCATCTGACCTCTAGAGGTCAAAATTATACAGACGTGTGCTAGAGACTTGAAACTTAAAACTTGGGGGTTATCAATGACGGGGAGTTCAACGAGAATAGTCTCTTGACCCCTTGACCCCTATAGATCAACGTATGTAGGCTTGTGCTAGAAAGCTGAAACTTAGGACTTAGAGGTTTTGTAGGACGGGGAATTCAACGATGACTTTAGCCAGTTAGCTCTAAAAGCTTGGGGTTATCGATGCTCTGAAAGGTGGGGAATTGAATGGCAATGATCTTGATCTCACAAGACGTCATCACCAGTTTGGTCCTATGACTGCTTTGCTTGGGTCTATCGTGGGAAATTCAATGGCAGTCCGTGTTCATCCTAAGTTTTTCGCTTGAAACTTGCAGCTGTGCGTACTTTGAGTCTTCGTTGGGTTTTATTCCCAGAGTCCACTTTATAAATATTATCCAGTCTTATTTTTCATTATTGTGTTGTAGCACAAGATGTAGAGATATGTATTTTAATTTCAGTAATAAAAATTCAAATCGTTTTGGTAGATGTTTGTTTTATTGGAAGCCTATTCTGCCATATGATTAAAAATCTTTGCTGTGAGCATCTTTTCCATAAAAACAACATTTACGATAGAATACAATATTCCAAAGATCTCAATTAAATTTTTGTAGTTCAATGAAGGAGAAAACACGGAAATTTATTTGACGGGACAAAGGCCACACCCTTAGGAGAAAAGTCTCTAATATAATATCCAGTGTTACACAGCATTGAGATATACTGCTGTCTGCCTCACGTTTGGCACTATTAAAAAGTAACTTTTCCGTTGTAGACTTTTCCCCTTCCGCCAACTTCCTTTACAAATCAGTCAGTATTAACTCAACTGCTGCTTCTCTCAAGTAAAGCGGAACAAGGTGGCTGAGATGGGAAGAGTTTTATTGGAAACCTATAAGAGCAGCTATTTATCTTTCTTGTAGGTTTCAGACATTTTGAAACTAAAGATATTCATCCGATCCTTTTCTTCATATATTTTAACGACACCTCATATTCTGAGATTTGCAATTTTAGCCGGGAACCATAAAAAGTTAAAGTATTCATAAAACTACCACCCTAATAATTTACTTTGTTCGTTTGACATTAAAATGTTATTTCACCCTAAAATACAAAAAATACATTTCATCACATTTTGTTTTCATAAAAGTAAAACGGTGCAATCCTTGTAAATATGATTAGAGGAAAACTGCTATTGTTAATCCTATAGCCTATATAGATAATATAAACCTTGGTTATAGCACAATTTAACTTAATTTGTCATAGTCTTGTCATTGCTAATTGCGTTTTATCAAAATGACTTTAAAAGAGTTAACTAATTTACCGATTGGTATGCCGAAGCAAATCACAGCAGCGAATGAATATAGTTTTTTGTTCCATTTTTTGTTTGAGAGAATGGGTCTCTTGCTCATGCTCTATTTTCTTTTCTTTTATTCTGAGCTACCTCCATTTCTCTGTTCTGGAAGTCATGTAATACCAGAAATCTTTAGTTCTTAAATATATTCTTCGCTTTCCCACTACCTCCACGTTTATACTAACAGACCGATCGCTCATCTAGCCACCCAATTCCATCCATTCACAAAGCCATTGTAGTAATGCATATATCCTAAATTCCCAGCTAAACTCCATCCTTCCTCACAAGCCAATACCTAAAAATTCCTTTCTTTTTCCTCTGTTTCCACGAAAAAATCTGTTTTCATTCTCCACCTTCCTTTATTTCTGCAACCTAATCTTGCTTTAGTGCTTACCGGAACAAAACACAAAAAACTTAAAGCTCCTTTTACTTTTTTCTCTTAGCTTTACTCAGCTCTTGCTTTTTTTGTCGTCACATTTTTTTGAATTCAATAGAGTGTGCATGTCGAACCACAACAAATACATAGTCAGAGGAGGAAACTGGTAACTAAGCTTCTTCTTCTTGTTTTTCAAAAGACACGGGAGAAAGAAAGAGCTCAACCATAAGAAGCAACTCTTAAAAAATAAAGTTTTTCTTCTACTTTCTCTTCTTCTTCATCCACTAAAACTATTGACTTTCTATTGAACTGTGTGTATGTAAGTTATCATCAGTTAAAAAGAATGACCAGTATAGTGTATCAGCTACAATAATTGATCACATAATTGTTAGTCACCCGGAGCAATACGGCATTGTTTCGGGAATTGACTTTGCTGGCTCCGACCATAAGCTAGTGTATGCAATAAGAAAAAAACAAAAACTCCCAAAAAACACTGACAATTTAGTTGAGTTTAGAAAATATAAAAATTTTGATGCAGAAAAATTTAATGAGGCTTTAGCTAGTGTAGACTGGAGTATTTTATGTAAACCAGTAACAATTGATGAATCAGTGTCTATATTTGAAAATATTGTGCTGGCGTTATTAAACTTACATGCGCCAGTGACGAGAAAGCTTATTAAAGGCAAGTATGCCCCATGGTTTACTAGAGAGATAAGTGAAAATTGTATTGAAAGAGATAGGTTAAAAAAACTATTCAATGATAGCAAAGATCCTGTTATATTCTCAGAGTACAAAAGAATGCGTAATATGGTTAGTGTTAAAATTTTAGCTGCCAAAAAAACATATTTTCGTACAAAATTCGAGGAGTTTAGGGACTCTGAAAATATTTGGAATGTTATGAATGAATTAACAAATTTCAGATTCAAAACAGCTACAAAAATAGTAAAGTTAGTGGATCAAAATAAACAATATGAAAATGATAAAGACATAGCACATGCTTTTTCTCAGGAGTTTGTAGTCTCAGATTCCGTTAGTAATGTAGCAAGCTTAAATGATGAAATAAATAACTATGAGGAACTTTTTTATATCAACAACCCAGATTATTCATTTAGAGAGTGCCACGAAAGTGAAATTAATTATGCAATAAAATCGATAAAGAAAGGTGCTACAATGGGGAGTATACCACTTAGAATATTTAAATGTTCTATGAATATTTTAGTTGTTCCAATGTTAATTTTATTTAATAAGATTTTTACTCATTATGTCTTGCCAAATAGTTTTAAGCAAGCAGATTGTATACCTCTATATAAAGGTAAAGGAATGTACACTTCATCCGCCTCTTACCGGGCTATTTATAGCTTGAATTTTTTGACAAAAATATTCGAAAAAGTATTGTATATTAGATTACTTGGTATGGTTAAGAATTTGCTGATAGAAAACCAGCATGGGTTTCGGGCAAGAAGATCTTGCGAAACTGCAGTCTCAGCATTTACGCAGTATATTTATGATAAAATTTGTAAACGTAATGGTAAAGTACTAGCAGTATTTGTTGATTTTTCGAAGGCATTTGATACCATCTCACATGAGTTACTTCTTAAAAAATTGATGAATAATTTTAATAATCAAGTTGAGCCATACATGATTAGAGTACTCCAGAATTACTTTTCAGATAGGAAATTTCGTGTAAAAAACGGTAGTTTTTTTTCTGATTACTATTCAATTAACTCTGGGTGTCCAGCTGGCTCATCGATGGGCCCTTTAGTGTTCTCACTATTCGCGAACAGTATAGGAGAGGGCATTGACCTTCCTTTTTTATTATTTGCGGATGACCTAGTATTTTTTACGGAATTCGATAAGATAGAGGATGGTTTACGTAAGATTAATAACTGTTATGAAAAACTGAATGAATGGTGTATCGAAAATAAGTTGAAAATAAATATAAATAAGACAAAAGTTATGTATTTTTACAAACAAAATGATTATCGTTCTAAAAACTTGTTAGAAAAACATATTAAACTAGGTAATGAAACTATAGAAGTAGTGGATACTTTCAAATATCTAGGAGTTTATATTGACTCTACGTTACAGTTCTGTAAACATTTTGACGTTGTACATGGTAAAGTAAAAGCTGCTCTTTACAAGTTAAACTCCATTAAAAGACAGTTTACCCCGAAATTGGTTAAATCGTTAATGTCATGTTTTGCAGTTAGTATAATCGACTACTGTCTTGTTATATGGTCTATACA
>JAQFYG010000096.1:0-53434 GCA_034694325.1 Entomobrya corticalis
GATAGGAAACTTCTTCCGGCGCTTCACAAATTTGGGGTGAACGTTATTCCCAGTACTCTACAACGGGCACATTTACACTGATTGTTAATCATTTGTTTTGCATTTTTAATTTTAGAGAGCCAAGGTAGATGAAAGTAAATACTGTAGGGTCACATTTACAAAGCAGGATGGCAATAAGATTACATTCCGTATCAAATGGGATTCAACGTTCTCAGAGTTTATGCAGGCAATGGAGAAAATGGTAACTAATTGGAATATTACAGCTTAGAAACATAACATAAAATTAGTCAGAATATTAATTAATCAATGATTACTTTCTTAATTATCAATCAATCTAATTACTATATCTTATCATTTGGACTAGGGAGTGCCAACTTCGGCGAAGTATTTGTATGATGAGATACGAGTCAGGCCTGACCAAACCCCTTCTTCGGTAAGATTTAAAAATTAAATTTCAATAATGACTACGTTTTCATTTTCATGCATTAAAATCTCATTATTTCTAATGAACTTGGCTGTATTACTGATTAAATTGTTTAAAAAATATTTGTATTTACAGTTGAAATTGGAACAAGGTGCTGAGATTGGTATCTATGAGAAACAAGAAGGAGGTGGAGGTGGAAGTTTTTAAATCTATGCATTTAATTTGATTAGTACTATGATTTATCATAAAACATCATAATCAATAAAGAAAACTCCGTAAAATTTAACATTTCATTTACGTTTATTTTTTATTTATTGTAATAAATAACAGCTTTAACTGCCATACAACAATTGTTATACTCGTTGACATGCGTACTTACGATTAAGGCAAATAAACTTTTCATTAACCTAATTACAGGGCATGGCATGAGCTAGCAGTATTATATAATACGTCTCGAAGTAATGATAAACCTTAACCATTAGAATATTGACTTTATTTGTGCATTGAAACGAAAACATTAGAAAATCATTAATTAATTCATTTTTTATTAAAGCTAACTAAAATCTACAAGTTTCATATACGTGGCCTTCAAAAGAATATTTCGGAACATTTTTAATTCACTTTTTTTATGAATGACTATTTATCTCCTTGCATATTTGCATTACATTTGTTGGATGCACAAAACATTAACGTTTATTTACTTTTGTTAATATAATTTGAGGTTTAAATTAGATCAAGCGAAGATTCTCGTGGTCAACAAAGATGGCAAACATAGTTTTTTATACCCAAACACCATGCGGGTTTTTACTAGTAGGCGCAGCATTCTCAAGTTGTCTTGGAGAACCAATCATACGTCTCGTGCTTCCAGAGCGTTGATGTGCACCTCCATCCACTATTTCATCAGGTGGATTGATAATTAAGCTCTGTAAATTGGCTTCTTTCATTGCGGATACGAGTTGCTCCATTTGCTTTTTCTTCTCGGCGAGCGTCGAGTCTAAGCAGTGCACCTCCTTATCAAGTGAGCCAGAGAGATCAGTTACGGCATCGGTTTCTCGTCGTGCCATGTCAAGTTCCTTTTTTAACCTTTCAACTTCCGCAAGAGTGGCAGCTTCACGTTGATGCCATTCTTCCTGCCGTTGAGAGACAACCGTTTGTGTTGTGTGTAGTTCGTCCGCCAATCTTCTGAGAAACATTAACAAAACAAAAAACATCCAGCCAATTAGCATATTTTTGTAAGAATCACAAAATATTTAAATACTGTTTGCAAATAATCTTTAAAAAGCATTAGTAAACAAGAACGGAGCACACTTAGGTAAAATTGGGAGGTCACTGAGGATCAGGTACCTGAGCCTATTTTTGCATTTGTCCAACTCATTCTCACATTTGCCCAGATCATTTCGCAAAGAAGTTAGTTCAGTTTTAAGCGTGTCTGATTCTTGTCGAACGTACTCGTTTTCTTCTTCCAAATGGGCAAGCGAAAGAACTTGACTTTCATTTTGCGAGCTGATTAACTCTAGTCGAGAGATCTCTTTTGTAATGAACTCCATGTTTCGTTGCTGCTCTTTAGCCTTTCCCTCCCAAAACATGATTTCTGCGTCATACTGCGGAAAAGAGAAAAAAACAGTCAAGTTAGTAACGCGTCATAAATTTCATGCATCTTGTGTGAGTAAGTTGTAATAATGGTACTAAAAATAATTAAATTACTTGTGTAAGTTCAGCCTGCTGAGACGTCAATTTTTCTCTCTGAGAATTAACAAGGCGTACTAATTCCTTGTAATGAGAATTAGGACTGTCAATAGAACTCGGTATATTTGACGGTTTATTCACTGATCCGTTTTGACTCGGAGCTGTGTCACCATTTATTACAGGCTGGTCCTATTTAAATCGAACATTTTAAAACATTATTATTAGATTTACATATAACCGAAAACATGAACTTGACAGTAGACTATACTTAAATATCTTGGATTGGCTGGAGTTTGTTAACTTACTTTCGAATTCCAGAATAAAGAACTTTCAGACTTATCACTGGCATTATTATTAAAAGTGGAGGAGGGGAACGCATCATGAGAACTTGAAGGCATGGTGGACGGCGGGTGGGGATTGTGATGAGTTTGTTTACTCGGAGATTCTTTAGAACTAGGAACACCGGAAGTGCTTACACTACTAGAACTAGTTGTTCCACCATTAGCGTTATTCAACAAACTAGAAGACGAACTATTAGCCGACGATCCAAAATATGACTGAGAACCTTGGGAGTTTGACATGCCACGCACTGGAGAGTTACTACTGTTACCACTATGTCGTAGCGGATATGCGTTAGGATATTGTGAAGGTGATTGTTGCTGTTGCTGTATCATCATTGTTGGAGGGGGAGGCTCTCGGTACGGTGGGAGGCCCTTCAAACTAGGTGATGACACAGATGGGGAAACTTTCCCTTGATATGATATCGGATTTGGAGGTTCTCTATATGGCGGTGGTGCACTCAGCTCCTTCATTTTCCCCAGAGAATGCGGTGGGTGGGATTGTAATGAATGATGATGTTGTTGTTGCTGTTGTATGGAGTTACCACTGGGCGAGTTGCTATTCACTTTTCCACCACTCGTCACTGAAAAATCCTTTATGGCATCACTACTATGAATCAGTCTTTGAGGAGCACCCTTCATTACACTAGATGATGACGTTGTTGATGACGTGGAGGACGATGCTTCATTTGACGAGGAAGGCAGTCTACTCCCTACGACAGGACCTCCATTTAAATGCTGATGAGGATTGCTGGCGTGATGATGAGAAAACTGTTTCGAACTACTACTTGGATTACTTTGCCCTACTAATTGATGTTGTTGGTGATGGTACGCTGACGGCGCTGAAGAATATGGCAACTTTTTCGACGACGAGGAGGATGATGAGAGTCCATTACTTTGTGGAATACAGTTTGTCTGGTTTGTACTACCACTGATACCACTACCAGGCGAATATGAAGACGATGAAGTGGAAGTTCCGCCTTTAAATTGGAGCGGAGAATTTTGAATAGGTTCTGTTAATGTATCTCCTCCTCCGCCATTGTTATTTCCAGATTGATGATGACCAGATTTTCCAGGTGATGTGGTTTTCGTAGAACTACTTGAAGAGTCTAGAGGTGACCACTGCAGAATAAACTGCACGTCATTTGAATGTTCACCCCATTTCAGTAACACCTACAAAGAAAGAAAGCACATACACCAATTAAAATAATAAACTATTTTTTTGTAACTTGTTGACAACAAGAATAAAACAGTAACAGATTCTGCCGACTTGTTACTTCCACAAAGGCTTATCATCAACTAAAATCGTGACGATACTGTTTTTAGCAAAAAAAAAGATTAAAGAGATTTCCAACAAAATAAAACTGTACACGAGGGGGATACCTTAAGCGGTTGCTCTCCGGGTGCCAGCAGTCTTTCACTATTCCGCCAACGTTCGATGAGCGTGAAACGTCCTGTTTTCCCAGTTGCATGTGCCAAGGCATAAACGACGTCCTATCATGAAACAAGAAAATCATCTTTTTAATTTTGTTGTTGAAATACGACCCACACCATTACCTCTTCTACCACTTTTAGCAGTAGCTAAATTTAAAAAATAATAAAAATTCATATACACCTAAATAATAAGTATGTTTTCTTTAAAAATCTAACATTAACATAAAAACAAGTCATGTCATACCCTAAAAAATTAAACGCACTGCGAACATTTATCTTTTCTACAATATATTGGACTACTTGTACCGTTAGCACAGTTTTATTCCAAAGCAAGGTCAGTCGATTACTGGCAGGAGGACACATCATCTCTAACATCTTGTCGCATATATTTCAATGTACATAAAAAGACGACAAACATTCTGCTTTAAAGTTTTTTTGAATTGAAGCCACCAAAAAAACGCCAATAAACCACCAACGGACGATTTTTTTCAGTTTTTTATTGTACACACTACTACTCTCATTATATTATCATCATATCCTCATTCATTTCGTCGCTGTTTCAAATCCTGCCAACAACAACATTATTTTCAACTAGTAGAAAAATTTTCACATGTGGATGGTGACAGGTTTAGCGGTTAGTAGAGAGAGAAACATTTTAAAAGTTTGGCTAGCAGCTCTAGACTTTGCACTTTTTTTCTTCTGTACTCCATTAAGAAGGTAAAGTATAAAAACGACAGAAAATTTTCGTGACGAATTTATTCCACCGCATATTATCAGCCATCAGAATAGAGAACCAGGTTTTTGCCATTTTGCAAACCGAAAAAAAACACTGACTATTCGCGTTGTAGTAATATTGCACGTTAAAGTATTAAAAAATCTATTCTATTCACATAAAAAACTACTAACTAACTACTTGGCAGGCACAATATTCTTTGTTCCTCGTCATCTCGTCTCCTCGTCATTCAATATTGGATGGAGATGGAGTTATCCCTGTATAGAAACTAAATAGCACTGACCTATCTTTTTGAAATCTTTAATGTCTTGGTGGATGGAGGAGGAGGAGGAGCACATGAGATGAGGTTGCAAGATTTTTGCAGAAATGCACCGGAGGAAATAATAGAATTTTGGGCTGCTGACGATAATAATATAATAATTGGTTATGCTCTCTACAGCTATGGCGTAGTTAGGTACTTTTACTATACAGCCGTTACGAGAAATGGGAATGGGAGTGCTAAAAACACTAATGAACTGCCAGACTCTTCTATTTACCTAGAATTGAAAAAAATTACTGACAGATTTAACTCTATTCTATGTTATATTTTTTAGAGCTAGAACTTACAGCAGTCAGCCAAGTAAAGTATGAAGTAGTATAATGAACAAGGAAAAGGAAAGAGAAATTGTAATGATTAATACGCCCCCTACAAAAAAGGCATGACTTTTGATACTCCTACCACTCTACACTAACGACATACACAACACTCTCGACTTGCTACTAACTAGATACAAATGCTTCCACTTTTTCTACATTAATAACCTTCTATTTAAGTTTTTTTTTGTTATTTTTTTCTGAGAATTACTTTGCTTGCACGTTAATTAAGTATTAATCTTGAGGAAATTTGAGGATAATGTTTTGTTACATACCTGACATGTTGTTTTCTCATTGACCCCACAGACAACCCTTTGTATTCCCTCCACCCAAACTTTAAGTTCCATTTCTGTGGAACCGGGCAAGGATCCTAGAGATTATGTTTCGCCAGTTACTATACATCTGCTAAAGAACTCCACATTTTTCCTTTGATGATTATTTGAGTAGGTTGACAGAGCTGATAAATGTTAATATTCCATTAAAAAGATGATGATGATGATAATAACGGTATCCAAAATTGAGGCAACGTCTTCAACTTCAATTCAAGCTCGCGTTGGTGGTGAATCGATCAAAACTGATCATGTCTCTGTAAAAATATACTTTAAAGCATTTTGCTAAATGCTGATTCCAGACATTTAGAGAAGTTTTTGGTGAAGCATCCTTCTTCCTTGTCGTCGTTACAATTAAAGACTGTCTTTCCTCGTCTAAAATCCCCGTTTATTAAATATACTTGTTCGAAAGTTGTCCTTGTTCAACGTGCAGACTTCTTTTATTGATGTTCAGTTCAGAGAGAAGTTATTTTTTATTGTCCATCTATAAATAAAGCAAAAATTAAACGACACATTAAATCACACAATTCAAATTTCTGTCAGTTTGAATTATTTTAATATGCTATTTTATATTCAGTTTCTGAGCCAACAAGAGAGAATGTCAGGCCAATTGGAAACAGTAAAAAATACAATAAACTTAAAGATGAAAATATAATTATTGTTAGTTGCATACTGATCATATTACTGTGAATTTGTATGCTTAGCTAATTTAAAGTTATTATTTTGTTGGGTCACCCCTAAATTGATTTATGATACAGTAGAAATCATAGAATGTCTGTTTTTTCTGATGTGGAGTCGCTCACACAATTTGCAACTGAGAACTGTCGTCACATTTTTGTAATTTGATGCATTAAGAAACCATTATATCTTATGACGTATCAGCCCACACGCTAAAAACTCACTGATACTCATATAGACTGTTTTTGGAATCACCATTAGAATCATTGTCAGATCAATTTTCTCAATAAAATTGCCATTATGATGTCGACTGGGCTGAAACTGTCAACATTGCTTGTATTTTATGCTGTTGTTGTGCCAGATACTAGTACGAGTTTAAGACTTTTTTAAAGAAGTAAATGAACCGTAGCAACAAATATGTTTACATTAAATTTAGAGATGGACTAGTGGATAAAAATGACACTTTATTTTGGTTACAGTGACGACAACCACAACATTTCCACCCACGCGCATGTCATAAAGTTACACTCTCGTCACGAACCTGAATTGAAGTTGAAATTCAGATCATTTTGAACCAATTATTACATGACTGTTTAATATACACCTTCGTAAAAATGATTATTTTTTGAGACAAGTAGGGAAATTAAGAAGTATTTTGATGCTTTTTTAAAGACAGGTGTATTATGGAGATTGAAGATGTGTGTTGGTACTTATGATTTTATTTGGTAGCAAGTTATTTAAAGTTAAAACTCGATGAGATTTTTTTTTGGGTTTAAATGTCTAGTTTTCTGTGGAGTAAACCAAACCACAGAAAAACATATTTGCATGAAGAAACCTAATTAGGCATGCTATTATTATCACTTGATAATCTAGTAGTACCGGTTTTGTAAAAAATAGTAAACCTAGATTCCATTTTGATTTGGAATTTAATTGTAAAAAAGATTATTGTTGATGTGCTTATTTTTGCATGAAGGGAGGATGAGAAGAAGTTGCAATTTTTAAGGTTGACCGTTTAACCGGAAATACTTTGGATATAGTATCCCAATCTATCTTGTAAATTTCATTAATGTCCTGTCGTTCTTTGTATCTTTCTTTGTTTAATAAATGTTAAAGTTTCTCCATTTAAATCTGGAGTTTTTTCCGATGACCATTTTACATCCGGTTTGTCAACGGTTTTGTAACGACTTTCTGTAGCAATGTAATAAGAGGTCGTCACTTTTTGAAGTAGTATAGTATAAATATCGGTCCAGGATTGTCATGCTTTATCATTGGTTTCAGAAGCTTGTTAACTCAAGTTGATTGAATGAATCTATAATTAATCATCACACTGTTTGCATTCGGAACCTGAGTGTTTTAATTGGTAATATTTAAATCTAATGTAAGTATTTGTAATGTCGTTTCAGATAATATTTCAGTTTCCGTTAACATAGAAAATAGTATGTTATTGTTAATTTGTACCTATTTACACTTTATGATATTTGCTTCAATGCTTACACAGAAAAATAAAAGCATTCATTTTGAAAGATATCTTCCTGCAAGTAGTTTGAACTTGTACTCCCAACTTTTATATTTTGTTTCTTATATAACTTTTATGTATAACGCCATATCCTTCCGTTCTTAATCTAAATTACATAGAACATACGGATATAATATGATTAGTTTACAAAGTACAGACAGAGATATCTGACTGAACTGAATACTGTTGGTGAGGTAGACGCAGAGTTTTCTTCGAAAGATGAGATGAGAGAGGCGAGAGGGGGGATTCAAAGTCAACTCACAGACTTTACTTTTTGTTAGACAAAAGCTCCTTTAAAACCTTTTGCATTCGCATCTGTTCCGGCCATTTACAAACGTTAAAATCTAATCTCTTTTGAACATCTTCTCTTTCAAAAGCTTTAGAAAGAAAGGAGCTCCAAAGATCTTTCCGTTTTTTCCTTTTCAATTGCATTGTCTCTCGGTATTACCATTACGCCAATGTCATGGAAATGTTTTTTTAAATGCTAAATTAATACTAAATATTAAATCATAATGTTTATTAAGGTAATCTTTATGAATGTAAACTTATATTCAGAGAATTTCGCCCTCTCTCTTTCTATATGTAGCTGTGTATCATGTTTCATTTTATTTAGATTTTTGGACAACGAATTGGTGAAGATGAGATGATGGTTCAACTTGAAACTGCAAAAAAGAGCAGGCAATGTGCACATTATTATCACCATGATGGCAATCATATTACTACGAAGATTATGATGATCCTTTTGAATAAGAAAAAAATGATCTGCTGCAAGCATTTTCATTTGTATACTAATATCCACATATACAATTTACATCCATATTTATTATCTGGTAGAAGTAGAATTAGAATAATATGTACGTATGCACGCACATTGCACACCATATAAATCCCCCAAAAAATATATATTATTATGCGTAGGTATTCATGTTCATGCATGTATATTATTTTGAATGTTGCATTCAAGGAATTAAAATTCAGCTTTAAACTGAACATAAAGACTAGGGAGATGAGATGAAGTGAGAGGGACACAGAGGTCTCCTCTGAGAGATGTGAATTGAGCAGTTCTTCTGTAAAATAGTGATGATGATGATGATGAAGACGGTTTGGTAAATGTTAATGTACTTGTACTGGTTGTTTGATAGTTTTTTTTGGTTGAGCTATGAAAAGTGTTGTTGTTTGTGGTAGATATCTATGCTATATAGGAAAAGAGACTAGTCATCATCCTCCTTCCTAACCATCACTACAACAATAATAATATTATTATCCTAAAGAAGCTTCTTCTTCTTCTTCAGAGAATTACTGGTATCCTGCAACTTCTTCTTGCAGTTTGCAAGTAACCGGCTTTGTGGCAGAAGGAGGAGGAGGAGGAGGAGACGAAGAAGATGTGGTGGATATTTTGTGGAGTAAAGGCGAATTGTAATGGTAATGGCATGGCAAAATAGCAAACTAGTATTAACTATTAGTAAGCTCATCTTTGAAAAAACGAACGAAGTTTCAAGGCTGCAACATTGCAAAGTCAAAAGTGACTGCTCAGCGCTCATAGTCAGCAGTGCTCTCTGAGAATCAAAAAGATGTTTTTATCTTTATCATTTTGTTAGAGTTTTTAAATATGATTGGTTGGGATTCAAATTCAAGATGGATAAAAATTCTCATAAATGATTTTTTTCTGTAGTTAATATAAAGGTAGAATACAGAAATAATTGGTAGTGATCGATAGCCGGATATTTTATATGAATATATGATGATTAATATATGGTATTAAGGAAAAAAGTAACAGCTTATAGTACAATTTATTTATCACATATTTGGAATATATTTTCGCTGCATAATAATATATAATCCCTAAGTTTCATCAATATTATAATCCCTATATATCTTGACGCGACACAAAATGATTTAGGCTAAACAAGACTACTGCATTATTGCAAATGCCATAGCCAAATTGCATTTCATGCTTTTCATGCTACCTTTACCTTCCTTTTTTCATTATTATTATTATGATGATGATGAACAGGATTATCACTTTTTTTATAACGAACCCAGCAGCAAATGAAATCAAAACGAACTAAGCGACTAATAAATGTAAAAGTAAAAAGCTTATCGACATTCGGCGCTTGAAAAAATGCAAAAAACAGTATTGCAGTATGACATGCCATACAGTTCGGTAAAGAAAAATCTACTTTGGCTTGGCTTTGGCTGGCTCTCTGGCTCATTTTCTCCTTCTTCTTGGTTTGCAAGTCGCAAGTCAAGTCGTGTGTAATATATAATCGGTGTACCCAGCAACAGCAGAAAAAAATACAACTTTTTTTTGTCTACTCTCAAGAGTTACATGGACTTCTTTATATCAAATCAATCCGTATATATTATTATTATTATTGTACACGTGAAGAATATTGATCAGTGGCACCACCACCACCAACAACACCACTAGAGTGTAATAATAACATTGCGATTTTCAGATTGCCAGTTTGCTAAGTACATAAGCAATGTATGCGACGGCGATGATGACGACGCTGTTCTCGCTGAAAAAAAACTGCTTATTTTTTTAGATGGTGGTGTCGGGTCGGTGTTTGTTGGTGTTGGTGCACCACAAATATATTTTTTTGCTTCAGCTTAGCTTCTACTTCAAGCTTTAGGTCTCGATGATCGTGATGATGATGATTATTGTGTGCTTTCTAGGACGCATTTATTTTGGACTACATACTACTTTACTACTAACCAACGAAAATAATATACAATATTGCTCCTACTACTTGATTCTCTCTTTGAGCTGATTATGCATGATTTTTTTATAGCATGGAGTCAACTTTTCTTTCTTTTTTATGATTATTCATCTGAAAAGATAGTGTTTATGTATAGCAAGCTTACTATATTAAATTAAAGGTTTATTTTTTATGTTTTCTTGTACATAGATTCTGCCTTAGGCTATAATATTTATATACATTGTCGCGCTTTGATTTGATTACATCTTGTTTGATTTGGCTGAGGATTATAATATTGGAGATGGAAAGACAAAAGGGATTACAGGTTAAATAAACAAGTGAGCACAGCGGTGGTGGTAATGTAAGTTCCAAAAAGTTAACCAGGTGTGTGATTGAACCGTGTTGTTTTTTCATTTTGTTCTTTCGTTCATATTGCAATTAATATGGGATAGCTTGTCACTTTTTACTGTGTATGTGGAGTGGAGTATATTACTGATCAAAGGGATTGTATTTATTATCTTTCCATTATCAAATGTTTTGCTTGCCAACAACATTCAAGATTAAAACCATAAAAGTATATACATACATACCGCAGCAAACATTTGAAAGCATTTTTATCGTCATCATAGTATTCGGTTTGTTTGTTTTTCCTGTCTTATCAGTCATCTTGGAAAAAGAACAAGTAAACATGCTTTTTTAGGTTTTGTTTGCAAGAAATATGTATGCATTTCAATAGCATCTAGCATCAATGTTTCATCATCATCGCATCAGACATGGGAGCAAAGGAGACTCACGAGAGAAGATTTTTTACTAGTTATAAATTACTAATTGGCGAATTTTTAATGAAGGGGATATAAGATGATTTTATGTAAATGAATAACAAAATTGGATCGTATTGGAAGAAGTTGCGTGCTGTTTTGTTTTGAACTGGTAAATAGTCAAAAGTAAAACAAGGAAAAGCTTTTTAAAAAGATCCTTTTTTAAAATTAAAGCAAAGATTTTATGCAACTTATCCAACTTGCATAATGATTAAAATAAACTCTCTGGTTTCTATTGCTTTGCAGAATCGATATTCTTAGCAATGTGTGCCCAAAATCTACCATTTACTTTAAAACATTAGGAACAAACTTCAGTCGTAAATATATGCTAACGCTAAATATTGTCATTTTACGAGATGACAAAAAAGCTCTAATGTTAAAATGTCATCTTTGTTTTCCTGTAGTATACTTTATTTTCTGCTCCGAAAAAGCATTTCAGATATATTTACGGTAAAATGTCATATAAAACCAAAGCACAAAATTTACGAGTTTTCTATTCGTCGTCGTTGCCGGTAAAAACAATTATTGTCAGTCACTTAGCAGGACATTGCACACAAGATACTCACGATCCAAAGATACTAAAACATCTTGATTAGGTATAGTTAAAAGTTAAATATATGAATATCAGCATATAAAATATAGCTACATACTTTAAAAAACTAAGAACAAAGCAACAAACAACACCACGTGCCAACAACAACATCATATTCGCCACTCAGAATCCACTCCACATCTCTTCACAAAATAAATTATATTCTACGATGCGGTCCTTCTCAATCCCAAATATGTAATTATAATACCAACCGGCAATAATAATGATGATTGTTGAACAAAACTGTATGGGATTGTTCGAACAAAATATTTGTCAGGATGACAATATAATTTACTTAAAAGTTTTTATAGATACCATTTAAGTTTCCGTTTAGCCGCATATTGTACGTACGCACACGTCGTCGCAGGTATTACTATACCATAAAGTCAGTGAGTTTTAACAGTTTTTCTCTCAATAAATTCACAATGCACGCACAAGACATCTTTACTTGGTCGTATGAAAAAAAAACTGGTTAACTAATAATATTCAATAGAGTTTATTGATCGTCTAAGAAGAAGATAAAAAAGAAACTTATATGCAAACCAAAAATTTAGAGAACTATTATTGCTATATATTCAAATTAACATGTAATATAAGTGAAGTGAAATACCTAGCAAAAAAGTCGTAAATTATCTGACTGAGCTCGCAGCTCGCAGAAATTTTTACTCGTTTAAAAAACATTTAAAAAAAAAGAGTTTTACTGTTTGTCATTCTAATTTCATAACCCTTTACGTTACCATTTTTATTGCAGGAGAGAAGAAATTAAGGAAAAGGAGCCGATGCATGGATGGAACGAGAGAGACAGAGAGAATGACAGACACATGACAGGAGATAAAAGCTCGAATAATGGCATGCGTACCTTTGAAAATTGTTACTAAACGCTAATACTTATAATAACAATATAATACTATTTAGTACTCTTACAACTTATTATAGTCGTAGACCAATTTTATGTAAAATTGCTATCAACTATATAAAGAACCAATCGGTATAGAAACTATAGTCATTTTACAAGTAATCTATAAGTTTTTTTTTCATTAGTACTATATCGGTCGATGGCCACTTCAAGTTTATATTTCATTTACGACTTTACAATTACGATTTGCAAAAATGTGTGCTTTTATATGAATGAAGAGAGAAGAACACGTAAAGAGTCTCTTAATTTTTCATTGACAATTTACTACAGAGAACGGACGACGACTTTACATTCACAAGACAAGGACATGTAACATGCAATCCTTCAGAAAACAATTTTATTATATTTTTGCTCACTTCCTTCCTTCGCTGTTAGTTTCTGATGTCGTTTTTGCAAGTAAGCAAGCGAGCGTTAAAGAGAACCTTTAAGAGGTGAGAACACACACGAGAGAATATTTAAATTTTTTAAAGAAAAAAGAATATCTACAAAAGAAGTATTTAACTTAAGGAGTTTTTTTCTTTGAAACAGCTAGAGATAATATATTATCGCATAATATGTTATAAACCCAGGTGAATCCACCATACTACCAGCTGCTAATTTATTCCGCATATTATATTGTTGTGGTGACTGTGTGACTAATGGCTGTTCAAAATTTGCGTATAATGTTATTGCTAAAGAAAAAGAAAATTAAGGATAGAATAGATATATAAAACGATGGGGAAAAGAGATGACCACGAACACCGTACCACCACCATCACCGCCATTATAATCATCATCGTCCATTTTTTTCACAATGAAACGTATTGTAACAGACATTCTACTAAAAAAGCTACTACAATACTACAGCTATTTTTTTACTATTTTATTGCCATTTTGCCCACCGTCATCACCACCGTCCACCACCATATCGATCTAACCAGCAAACCCATAGACCACCACAAAGTACAGTAAACCAGTAGTACTACTGACAGTTGTAGTTTCATTTTTGAAATAATAAAAGTAACAGCAGCAGAACTGATGTGGTTTGAAATATTTATATTCATAAATGGCAGCTACAGGCATTTTCCCTTAGTATTTAAAGCGTTTTTCCTCTCACATAACAACAACACCAGCTTTTTTCTTTCCTTTTCAACCTGTTTATCTATCAGAAAAAAAGTAAAACTGCTTCAAGTCTTTTGTCATTTTATATTTATATTATGCTTAATGGTAATATTAAGTAGTGACCAGAAACCATTGTTTAGGTTAACCGTGTCCACCGCAACAATAATTGAAAATTGTAATCGCCATGTAATGTTTGATATGTAAGTAAACAATCAGGTATTTTAGTTGACGAACATCCGAATATAATAAACTAACATCACAGTTTACAGAGCACACCTGCATACCTCAGTTTTATGACAGCGTTTTTTTTCGCATGACAGCTTATGCCACGTTTCTCTCAATACAAAAAAAAATCCTTTAGTATTTAAAAGAGCATTTCTTATTATTAAAAACCATTTAACATGGTCTCTTTTGCTGACGAATTTGAGGAGATGATGATGTGAAACGGTTTGTGAATGGGATGATGATTATATGCATAAAAGATGCAGGCTTTAATAACAATTTGTTAGAGAATTATGATGACGTCGTTATGAGCACAGCTTTCCCTCCAAGCTATAATCTGTCAATATTGACTGATATTTATATGGCTAATTTAGTATACCTTTTGCAGGTTGTTAGCAGCGTAGCAGAAGCAATAACAGCATAAACGCTGCTGATGATCGTTATCACATGATAACAAGTTCGAAAATGTAGGATCGACAACCACGGGTGGGTCTGCGGCTGGTTTATTGTTTGGTTGACGACAAATTTCACTCGTTTTTTTTGTTTCCACATGACCCATCCATCGTGTGTATTTAACTGCTGCTGACTGACAAGTGTGAGCTTTAACTTTTGTGTAATCATACCTGTGTGTAAAAGTGTAAACCGTGCCCATCATGTGAACGAACGGCATTAGTAAAAAATATCTGACGATAGATTTTTATCACACTACCAAACAGATTGTTATTTTTTTACACGGGGCAGGGAAAGGAGGATTTTGCTTGTAGAAAATCAGGTATTGGATTTCACGGTTTTCGTATACCAAGAGTACTGACACGAGTTATCCGTCAACAGCGATAAATAATAATAATAAAAAAATGACCTAAGAAGAGTATGAAAAAATTTACAAAGTAGAGATGCTGGTGACTGATATGAAGCAGCCAAAATGAAGTAGTGGCTATTTCGCTGTATGTAAAAATATTACTACGCAGTTTGGATTTGAAGAGATTTTCGATTTTGTATGCATCATGTCTGCATTGAGCATACACGAGTAATAATGACAGGTATCATGACATTTCCATAATGTGTACATTGACGCCATGTTTTTGATAATTGGTCATGTTGAATAGGTAATCATGAAAATGACGACTTGGTTGAAAAAAAGAGTAAATTGTTAAATAAATACGAGTATGCATGTTATTGCCAAAGTTTAAAAAATACAGTGACAAAGAATACTATTTTCCATCAATTTGTTTTGACAATGCTCGTAAACAATGAAAATAGGATGTCGTTTTTTTAAAACTTAGTTTGAAACTGTTAAAAACTTACTGTCAGTTAAGCATTTGGAAAATAGATTTTAAAAAGAGCTGAGCATGAGCTGAAAGTCATCTCACCTCTCTCTTTCTCTCTCTAAAACTCCTTGTCAATTTCTCTTCATAAACTCGTCAATTATCTTTCACAGTGGTTTCCCTTTTTTATGTCTAAATCACTATTATGAAAAAGCATTGTCCATCCATGAGCATGCTGAGATGTGGCTACTCTTCCATAAAATAAATTTTGCATACTACCTGAGAGTTTTATGACTTGAGAGAAAACGACGCTCCTCAATCTTACAAATCAAGGAAGATTTAGCGTCACTGTGTGATGCACTGCCCATTAGCCATCAGTGCCATCACCTTCATTGCCACCTCTCACTCACATTATCATAATCATATTATTATTATCATCATTAATTTTATGCATTTAAGCAGCACAAAACCACCGAATAAAACTTAACCATGTAGATAAAATAAACCTAGATGACATGATCGTTCTGTTTTTAGAAAATATTCCTTTTCTCGTGTGTTATATGTTATATGGATTGTATGAATGTCATGGGGTTTTAATGTTTTTTTATAAAGAAATGTTTTTTCTAAGATTAAATAATTTAGAAATTTTTCACTTGTTTCTCGTGTTTCCACATGCAGAAATCCTGTTTTTGATCCATGCGTGACAAACACTTCTTTGAAATAACGAGAAACGAGAAAGGAAGCTTTTACATTCAATTTTTTTCAACTAAAAAATATAAATGTGCTTTATGCATTATAATCATTGAACAAACGGGAAGCAGCAAGTAAAGATATTGTATAAACTTAAACTATAATCGTGTAGAACTGAATGTTTATAAAGAACAAAAAAGCTCATAACAATAAGCGTTTAAAATGTCCACTTTTCAGTTTGTCAGTCAGACTTTTTAGTTCACTCCGTTTTTTTTCTTGTGCAACGGGCAGTTTAAACTGCCAGTCAGTTGGTGATATTCAGTTTAACATGAAATGGCAATAAAAATCTGAAATGGGTACCTATTTACTTTACTGTGCTTGTTATCCTTGTTTTCGAAACTCGGGTAATCAAAATGTAGAGAAGTAGTGAAAAAATAAAACACATTTGCGCATTAAATGTTTGGTAAATTTGACGGACAACAATGGAATGACTAACATAAAGTTAAGCAACAGTTTGGTACTTGACGATTTGATAATAACTCAAGTCATCATTTTTACACACAATTTAACAGAGAGAAGCACAGGAACTGTCATGATGTAAGGTACATTACATGTCTACACGGTACAGGAAATAACAGTGAACTTTAATATAGTTTTTGACAGAACCAGAGCTTAGAATAAAAAGGTTGTTGATTTTGTAACAAAAAAGAACTGAACGAAAAAAATCTCATTCAGTTTCAGGTACTAATACATCATACATCATCTTTCTCCATTTTAAACATACCTATTAGTCAGAAAATGTTTTCGTAGAACAAAAAACAATACAATTTGACATTATGTTTTTATAGCTTGAATGACTTCAATAAAACAAAATGTCCAAAAATTTGTGAAGTAATCAAACGAATTGTAAGAGATAAAGGAAGGATGGGCAAAATGAGTCAGATTACCATGCAATATGCATGTCCACTAAACTATAGCCTATTTCATTGATTGTTCAAGCGAAATAAAACAATAAATGCATGGGATGATGGCCTAGCAAAGCAGTTGGATAATGTCTGAAGTAAGTATGGGGACTGTTGAAAGTCGTATCTTTTAACTACTGCTATTTACTACAAATTATTATTTATTGCTGCAATCCAACATCCTATATATTTCTGAATGAGTAGTCGATAACAAAAAGGTGTACTGCCACCGCGCCCAACATTACCATCATAAAAAGTCTAATTACCTTTTTTCTGGATCGATCAGTTCATTTGCATATATTTATTAACCTTAATGATCTCCTTTAAAATTTTTACACCCACGCCATTTTTAATGATGATTTGAAAAGGGAATGGACAGAACGGACAGAAAAACAATCGATGAGAAAGATGCATTGACCCCAATGATTATTACACGTTCCATTATGTTTTCTTTGGATGGATATGATGGGTGGACGAATGTGCATGCATTTCATACAAAAAATAGTAATAAATGCGCATGATAAATAGGCAGGCAGACTGCTTGGTGTGGTATGGTGGTGGTATGTGTATGGTGTCAGTCAAGTAGCAAGCTTTAAGTGACAAGAGAAATATCTGTAGAATTTTAAACGGAAAGTTACAAATCCTTTTGCTACACAAAACTTCATAGCAATATGATAAATAGCCATCATTATCAGGAAACAGTATTTCATCTTGTTTGAAATATGTCTGAAACCAGAACAAGCTGAGGTGGTGGAGGAGGAGGAGAAGAGACACACACAAAAGGAGTTGCAAACAACGAACCGGAAAAGGAAAGAGACCAGCACATATACATTCACAGAAAGTTAAGAATGAAAAAAAATCTCTCTGAAACAGGAAATGTCAACTGTGAAACCAATTTTTTCCTAATAGTGATGTCAACACATGTGGCAGAACATCAGGAGTCGGATTAGAAGGAGGAACCCACCAAAAACCATTACTATTATTACCTATTTATAATTACTATTTCGGAGCATATCATCATGTCATTTCGATGGGAGTAGTACTAACAGTAACCCTAATTTCATTAGTTTGCTAATAGCATGTATATGTGTAAA
The DNA here is from genome assembly GCA_034694325.1 of Entomobrya corticalis. Taxonomy (NCBI): domain Eukaryota; kingdom Metazoa; phylum Arthropoda; class Collembola; order Entomobryomorpha; family Entomobryidae; genus Entomobrya; species Entomobrya corticalis. Next base: position 18,134 of record JAQFYG010000096.1, read on the forward strand.
AATTGGAGATTAACAAGGAAAAACGTCTAATTAATTTGGTTGTATGACGATAAGGATGGAAAGTTAAGTCAGGCATGATGTATTATAGGTACCATGAAAAGTTAATACCACTGTCATTTCAGTACTTCATTATTTATATTTTATCATCCAGAGTTTCCTTTAGACAGGATACAGGACGGTTATTGAAAAAGATGTGTGGACAGGAGGGGAAAAAGGAATGTAAATCTAAAAATGAAATAGGGACGGTTGATGACAGTGTAACTATCTGGGATGTTGATAGAAAGAGACCAGCAGAACTGACGAAACGAATGAACATGAACATGATTATCTTATCTTAAACAAATTACTGTGTAAAGCAAATCGAGGCAGATATGTTGATAGGGAAATGAATGCAGTTGATATATTATTTTTGGATTTGTGTGGAATGTACATCCGTTTGTATGTCTTTTTCCTTTCACTAAAATTTCAAGTAATAAAATATTTACTAGAATAAATAGTTGAATGAATGATAAGAGCAGGAAACAGTTTTGAATAGAGTTTGACCTCCTCATCGTATTCATAGGATATAAATATTATATGTTTCAATAAATTTATCTGAAAGGAGACATGAACATAATGAACAACCAACATCCCTTATCTTTTCAAATATTTTTTTCTAACTCGTATAAATTCACAATTTACATCCCTTCTGATATCTGTCCCTTCTACAGGAGGAAAAAACCACAAAAGAGCAAATAAACAAAAATTTATTTTCGATTTTGTTAAGTGATGAATAGCCGGATTTTTATCAAATGTATCAATGTTTACTTAATGGCTTACGCACACAACATTCAACATGCATCAGTTTTAAAAAGGGTCTATCTAATCTCGCAAGTTCGCATAGTGAGTTGATGTATTGACCGAGTCACGTTAAAACTTCAAACTTGCTCTAGAACATTCAACTCGCTCACTCAACTCAAATCCATTTTATGTTTTTAAAAAGACGATAAGCCTTAAATTCCAAAAATCTCATTTTTTATCGTCCCCTTTTTACTAAAACCCAAGCGGTTACACATGCACATGAAAACCCGACTGTAAAGCGGAAACCATTCATTCAAAAAGAAAAAAAAGTTAACCCAAAAGGTCAATGTAATATCATCACATCACATGTCTTGTATTTATTTTACTTGCATTTAGTTTAGTAGCTTCTCTATCCAATTCTCATCCCCAGAAATAAGATTACATCACGTCATCATTATTATTATTATTACAGAGCGACGAAACTACAGAACAGCAGCAAAATAAACGGAATGCATCGGCAGTAACTGCATCATGTAACCTTTTGACAGAAATTTGTAAAACAGGCTGAAGCAGATATTAAACGAATTTATCAATAAGCCCTGAGGCCGCTTCTCAAGTCAGAAGTCAGGGCCTGAACATAACAGCTACCACTACAACGAAATAAAAAACTGCCATGCCTGCAACAACAAAAAATCTTTTTTCTTCTTCTTCTTCTTCCCATTAGCCATTATCGTTTCGTAATATTCATTCATATCATACTGCTTATCTTGAAGGAGGTGCTCCTTCACTGGTTCTTCGGGACTACTGCATAGTTCTTTCCCTCATTCAATTAACAAGTATTTCCTGTACCGATCAGCAGCACATCACTTTTTCAAATGCATAATAATAATGATCATCATCATCTTATTATTATTGGTGCTTACTTGAATAGTTTTCTTGTTTTTTTACCTATAAGCTATAATAATATTGCGGTCGTAAACTACATAATGTCCGGAGTTTAACCATTTTTTCGCCTTTTTTTCTTTCTTTACCACATCGAAATAGTTAGCGGTTCGTTCATCGTTCTCTCCGTATTTTCCCCCTCTAATCGTAAAAAAGAGTGCATAATAAACAACTCTAGAAGAGTCAAGATTTATGATTGTGTTTAATGTACTTTGTGTGTATTGCACATCAAGATGGGACATGTATGTGCATAAAATAATATTGTAAAAATGATGGTGCGAACATGAAGTTTTAAGGTTTATTATGTGGCCGGGAAAAGGTAAGCGTTAGCAAGTCTTGACTTTTAAAAATGTTTGTCTGTCCGTCTGTCAACACTGTTTCTAAGCTCAGTTTTTTTGCATGTCATCCAAATTTTTGGTCAAATTTGGTATGCATGTTGTGAGGTCAAGGGTTAGAGGCATCTTGATTATCAGCCAAATTATATATGGACTTAATCAATCTTCGTGTGAGCATTCTAATTTATGCTGCATTTTTTCAGCTGAATAATTGCAATCATCTTCTTTACGATTTTTACGACTTTCGTTTGAAAGATGCGCATGTGTATATTGACCAAAAAAGACGGAAATTGCCATCATCAGCTCTAAAAATTGAATAAAATATAAAATATTCAATTAAACGCATGAGCAAAATCACAGGCTTTTAAAGCACCTTTTAATTTTAAACAAATTTTTAGTACTTTTCATAGGCGCAGTCCCAGTTTTCAAACATTTACCACCCGCATTTAGTCAAGATAATGGAAAATAAAATAGTAATGATGTGACGACTCGACGACGAAGTCATCCTTCCTTTTCTTGTTCCATTCATCCCTCCATTTCAATCAATGCAGTTAACACATTTAATCGATGTGATGGTATTCAACCAAGCGAGTAATTACAAATTATGATGCAGAATATGCACGCACACTCCTCCACGCACGTTAACTACATGTGTGGATGTTCAACTCTTTCAATCAAATTGATTTGTTCATTTGACAATACACTTTCAATAAAAACAATTGAAAATGCTGTGCACGAAGAAATGGAGTTGCATATGTGGTTGCAATGCAATAATAATTATTGTATTTTTTTTCTAAATTGCATCATCTTCACTCCACAACAATTCACGCTCCCATCATCATCATCGTTAAAATTCTCAGGTAAATAATTGAGCATCATTTTTATGTGTTCGATTCCATTTTTTTTGTTCAAGTAACAATAAAATATTACGTTATAATTGTATATTTAGCAGCAGCACACTTTATTATCCCAGCTTTCCCACCAACTGGGTGAGTGGCGTTTAGTAGAAAAAAATATTTTAATATGAAATGCTCACACATTGCACGTGGCATATTAGCGCGATAACACTTATTGCCTGGTGCGAAATCTTTCAGTGTATTTACTATTTAGAAATATTTCTTTAAAAAAATTATTATCTACTTCAATTGAATCTTTCAATCAGTTCGACTTCCTGCTGTATATCCATCGGTCGCCGTTTTCTGCTGGCTTGAAAGGAGGATTGCAATGTAATAAAAATGATAATGTCTCTGCACAGCACATTAAAAACTTTAAACCCAAGTTGCTCATGAAGAAGATTTGAAGATGCAACAGACAGAACAGAACAATTGTTTTTACACATGACTCATTCATCGTCAGTTTGTTAGACATCAGATAGGAGTAAATGGCGATTTAAGAATATAAACAGAGTTTGCCTGTAACATTAATGCAATGCGCACGGCGCACACCCACATTCTTTTCAAGTCAAAAAGGAAAAAGAAAAACGTTCTGAACGAAAATGTTTGAGGCTTTTATTATTTAAAACCACATGAAACAAAGAAGTCTTTTGAAATTCAGATTGGAAGCAAAAATTTTCCACTGATAAATATAATAAGGTTTGTGTGAGAAATACTAATAATATGTATATAGACTTGTATGAAACCTTATTTGGTAATAATTCAGAAAGTTTCCTGTAACAAAAAAAAATTTGCAATATCAAAGCCAAAAAGTAAAACTCATTCTTTTTAATATTTTAACGTTCAAAAGTCAGTGATAGAGCCATTTTTCAGTGTACACTTTGTTTACAAAAAAATCTGAATTAGAATTATTGCAATCAGTTTGTTTACTGACTACTGACACTCTCAGGGAAAACAATCTCAATTCATTAGTCAACATCAACAGCGTCATCATCCTTGTAGTTCTGACGCAAAAAAATAAGACTGAGGAGAAAATGAAGTTATGTTATTACATATTTCATATTTTCTTATTATTACACAAATTGATTAAGTTGTACATTCAACTTCCTACAAGGTTACCTCCAAATGAATGTTTTTGGTCATATTGACAAAAGATGTTGAGAAAAAAGTGTGCAAAATAAGAAGAAACAGAAAAAACATGATCAACACAACACCATTTTTGTACGTTCATATTTTTTCCTTGTAAGTTTTTTAGTTTTTTTTTGGGATGACGACAGTAGAAAATGTCAATCAGCAATGTAATTTAGGCAAATATTTACATCTGTGATATGAATTTTTTCCCAAGGGAATTTGCCAAATGTCTCGCAATTCATAATTTACTATCATTATCAGGGTCATTTTTCTGCAGATTTATTTTTTACAGAAGGAAAAATTATAGTTAACTTTGCAGGCTCGATGCTCTTGAGGATTAAAAATGATTAAAAATATTATCCCTAATTGGGAGTAGAGTGGATTAGGATTAACACAGTTGTATTTCCTTTCAATCCGTCACCATCATTATATTTATTAATAAAGCTGTAAGACTACTTCATATTATTACTTTAGGTGTCCGTCCATCTGGATCCCATCATAAATAGGCGGCATCATCAAAACAGCAAATTGCAAAAATCTGCATATTGGATTACAAAGTATTTTTCGGATATAAGCTCTGTCGGTTTGAATTTCGAAGTTTTTTCGAACCGATAGTTCTTTTAGTGAACGTGATTCTATTCAGAATAGCTGATTTTTCTTCGCTGAGAAGGAACCTCTCGGTAAAAAGCCGCTTTCACAAATAACATCTTACTGCTAATTCCTAAAAATGCGTGCAAATACCACTCTACTTGAAAATTTCCTACAAACCTCATTTCTTTGCAAATTACACTGAAACCGTTACGTTTTTATATTTTTTTATTGGAATCTCTAGCGTTACTTAATTATTTCTCTTTTTCGCGAGTACCATATTATTATTACTTTTTATTACCATGCTAAAAGCGCCTTCAACTTACGATTATGGAGGGAGAGATGTAACCAGTAAACCTAATAATGATAATGTAGCTGACGAAGAAAAAGAAGATGAGATTATGAGGACGACAATAATAATTTTTTGCGCTCGCTTCTCTACCCCTTCTCGCTTCATCTTCATCGACAAATATGGAAGCTTACAACGGCAAAAAACATGGCATTTTTCACTCAATGAAGAATGACAACTTTCCTATTATAGATCATTTCAAGATTGAAGATGATGCTACTACTTATAATGCTTCTTCCTTTAGTAGAGTATTAAATATCAACCGAAACATATGCCTATAGATTTTCTTCGTCAGCAGCTTTAAAAAAAATGAGGACTGAACTAAAACTACAACAATGACAACGACAAGCCGCGATTCGAGATGGGAGTGAGTGCGAGTGGTAAATACAACCTAAAAAAAATCACACACACTTAAGCAAAAAATATATTATAATTATAATATATAGCTTCCACCAAAAGATATTGCCTTAGATAGCCACAAGTCACAAGTAGCGTTATATTTTTTTCTTTACCTATATGGTGTCCAAAAGAAATGACAAAATCGACAATCGACAAGCTTTATAGTCAAACCTCCCCATTCGTTTGTCATTGTCAAAAAGTCACTCTCTAGCAAACCAACCTAGTAAAATTGTGTGTCCACTTCTTATGTTTTTTTTCTCTCTAATAATATATTATCTTAAAATTTTAGCTTTAACTGTCCTACCACTTTTCATCGTCATCATCCAATATCGATTGCTTCTTGTCAACGTTCTACACTTTCTCAATCTAAATTCTAAACCAACTGTTTTATAAATTTACTGTTATATCTTCTCACACGGTTTCCAATATATACTGCTTGCCTACTGTATTAAGTTAAGATGTCATTGCTACAAAAAAATGTATAAGTATCAATCTTAGTTTTGGTCTTGCGCAAAAAACAACATTACCGTCCCCAACGACTATTTCCACATTTCCGGCAACTTACAAATCAAAGTAGTTACGGCAGTTACGCTCTTTTGCGATTCATGATTCAAGTACATACGCGTGTCATTCATCTTCTGCTGATGTGTGGTATAAAAATATATTACGCGTGGCCTGGGCGGTCTCCTCAAGTCTCAAGTTGTTTGTAGAATTGGCTACCTTATTAAATGAAAATGAAATCTAAAAGTCTATTAGGCTGCTACTGACAAAAAAGAAAATGAAAGGGAGAAGAATTATAAAAATTCACACGTCCTCATTTATTATTATTATTGGTAGTGTAGTTGGAAACGCGGCAATGTTGTGTCTGTGTCGGCGTAATTGTACTTACGATACTTTTTTTTGACTCGCGCTTGTAATTTGTAATACAAAGTTGTGATAATAATAATGAGAATATTAACGTAATCTTGGCATAACGAGCTGATAAACGAATATTTGCTTATTAAAATTTAATTTGCATCCTTTCATAATTGAATCTACATGGATTTTATGTGTACCTTATTAGATGATTGCGTTTGTGTTTAAACCTATTTAGTTATAAATCTGCGTCCAGAATGTTTTTTTTGCAAACTCGTTATTCTTAGTATCATTCATCATTAGCATTATGACTTTTTGTTAACTTTGTATCATTTGCACATTTACGGAGAGTTTCCCTTTTGAACCCAGTTGCAAAGTTACAACTATGGTGAGACTTAAATTATCCCAATTCACAACAGAGTCAACATTAACATGCAATAATAGAAGCTTTATTGCTGTCGCTGTCCTACAAGTACAACTTAATCATAAATTATTTCCATGTATCAGCTAGCTAAAGTTGATCCATTCCTCATTCATATTTTTTTGCTTTATTAAAAAATAATGATGGGATTATGATACTCATTCATTTACAATCGCTTATTCAGAAAAAACCATTCACACAGTGCACCAGAAAGAGAAGTCTAGCCCTCTTTTATAGGCAGATTACTACACTTACATCTCATCAAGCCCTTTTTCATTGAAGCCAACATTTTTTTCAAAACTTAAAACAAGGCAGCCACTCTGTTTGTAATAATAATAATCATTTCAACACGGGATAGTATTTTTTACATGATTATCTTATGAATGGTGGTTCTGATGATTCATTCAATCATTTCATTCATGATGTCAGTAAAAACATGTATTTTTTTGGTACTTCACAGCTTCTTTTTTTTGCTATTATTAGCTTAGCCTAAGCAATGATAGTTTAGTTTTTAGTAGAAGTCGTGATAGTGGTAGTTGTAGTAGAAGCAGCATCAAAGTCAGCAGAAAGAAGAGAAAATTCCCACGGTTGCGCGCTGGCCTGTATCCATCAATCCATCACACAATTCACGAGCACAAGTGCTTAACTGCTGTTACTAATGTACTTTTGCGGCTGACTTTACAACTTGAAACTACTTTACTGATGTGGTGTGGTTTCAGTTTTCGACAACATGATTTCATGTGTTTTAGATGTGATGAGAAGATGAGAATCGTTTCTGTATAATGTGCATAGTATAGATAGGAAATGATGATGTAAATGTAGATTCAATGAAGATTGCGTAATTTTGTAGGGCGGAAATTTTCTAAAAATTGTCATGTGAAAAGTTTAAAATCAAAGTTCAGCACTTCAATCGTCTGTAAAATGTTTGAATGATGTAAAAAGTTTAGAGTTTATTTTTAGCTTGCAGAGATTTTATGTTTTAGAAAATGTCAAGTCAACTTAGGAGAAAAATATAAAGCCATTCAAAGCGGATTTTTGCTATTTCTTTAAACTTGTCGAATCCGAGTAAAATTGACATTTGGTAATATCTAATTATAATATTTTATGAATCAAAAGCCTTTTGAGAGTGGGGGCGGGGAGAGAGCAGTCCAATTTGACGAGGACGAGACAGACATGGCTTCAGTTTCATTTGCATTGGATGTCATATGAGTATACCGAGTTAATAGCCGGAAGTCAATAGAAAGTCTGTGGTCATAATTATGAATATATTATTTCTTAATAAAAATTGCATTTCTTATGAAAACAGAAATTCGCAAGCAAAAAAATTGTGATGAGCTGAAAAGATTGTAATGCCACTTCAACTAATTAAACAGTTGCGCATGTGCATAATATGCAGCTTTAGCTTTTGTTATCTTTGGTCAAGAAGCGATATGTTGTTGCAAATTTCATTTCTGCTGACTGTCCTGTCCTAATCTGATTTTTTTCTAACTTAATTAGCATGATAACACAAAGTAAGGACGAGACGACGATGATATCATCATAATGATTTCATATTAATCTTATTAGTCGGATCAAGACATTAATCATGACAAATTAATGCAGCTAATAATAATAATGTTGTCTGTATTTTTTACATTTGCTCGTGTAAGCTATTAATAATCCGTTATATAATAGGGAAGACATTTTTTGTCAGACATTTTTTTATTATTCCTTTTCTCTCTATATAAGTCAGTGTTATAATAATAGGTCGGTGGTGGTCGGCGAACAATCAAGAGGCTGATGAAAAGCTTACTTCATACTTGTGCCTATAAACTATAAACATATCATAGTGTCACAAACCAATGTTGTCACTCAAGCTGTTTTTTATTGAAATATGAGTAGGTATGCAAAAGTATGTTTGCGCTTTAGTAACACACATTGTTATTTATGCTTACTCAATATTTTTTTATTTCTTTCTGTAACACGAACCACCACTACGCAGAGTTCAACCAACGAAATATTATTATTATTAAATAGGAAGAGTCATAACTTCATAGGATTACTTTAGTCTGTAGTCTGTCTATTCTGAGGTATGTCTATTTGAGCTTTTCTAAAGTAATTTACAATCTGCTACAGTTACAAATGATTCCCTGGCATTTGTGAAAATTCGCCGCTTGTTCGCAGCAAAACATAATAATTAACAGTAATTAAGTCATGAATTGTATATCTGAAGTGCACCTGACTGGTGGTGAGCTATCGCTCGCAACTTTTATACATTTTCCATTGTTCCCTTTAAATATTATTGTTAGTCTCTAGCCCTGGCAGCGTGGCAGCCCATAAAAATATCCTAGTGTTGATTTTCCTTCTATTTTTTATGACTTTTTATTATTCCTGCTGACTGAATATAAATATATATATATATATATAATGAGAGCACTGACACTATATTTATCTTCCCTAAAATAAACCTTTTCGAATAATAAGTATGTCATGTTTGTAGTCATCATGTCGGCAAAAATAAGACTTACAAACAAATGAAAACACCAAAAAGGCCTATGAAACTTTTGTACTCTTTTGGCATACAACTACTACTACAACAACAGTAGTTGTTGTAGAAAAAGTTAGTTTAGTTTAGTGTCGTTGCACTATAAAAAGAATAATAATTTTATTTTGTGCACACGAATCCCTTCTATGTTTTGCATGGATACGCGTTAAAATAAAGTCTTGTTTAACAATAACTCTGATCATAAAATTAATTGAAAAAAGCTTTCATCGCCCAGGACAAAAAGGCTGCTGAATGCCGCTACAAAATGCAACAGAGAAATACCAACAGACTAACACGTACAGACACAAAAAAATATACAATATATTATTATGGCTTTTACTTTAGTTTGCATAATTTTCATATATTATTTATGTCTTGTCGTCGCCACCTTCGACACGTCCTAACAACAACAATTCTTTTAAGAACTGTATGCCCTTCTGCTAAATGCTGAGTGCGCTTTTATCCTTTTACTCTTGGCTGAAATAGATGATGATCATCGTGTTTTTTATGCGAAATACGAGAGAGGTAAAAAGGTAAACTGCACCTAAACCAAAAAAACCGCTGTTGCCGATGATAATATGCCGCTATAATGCAAACATACAAAACTATCATGAATGAGCAATTAAGAACAGTTGAGATTATGTTTGTGCCTAAAAGATTTTTTGAGCGTTTCAGGATTTGTTGTTTTCGTCGTCGTTTTTGTTGTTAATGCATATAATAATGTATTATGTCATATAATATTGCCGTTACGAATGTCCCGAGTCACTGTACCACTGAGTTTTAAGACGAATACATGCACTCGTACTAGGCAAACAATAACTTGTATGAAGAGAGAACTTTAAAGACTAAAACATTTTTGACGACACACGGCTGAACGAGAATCATCAACATGATGAGTGTCAGGGAAAATGGAAAATCGCGATCATAATTTTTAACAGCTTGTACGTGTTATTCGTCAACCGTATAGCTTCCTAATATGCTGATCGTCGCAAAAAGTTTCTTTTTAAAAATGTACTCACGGCAAATGAAATATCTTTAGCTTTAGCGGCGAAACACTGACTAGAAAACCAAAAAAAGAATGTTTACATCATCATAAAACCAGTTTTTTTCTTTTTCCATGAGAAAATACTGTGATCAGTGATCACACAACAATATAATGATCGTCATCGTCGTGACGAGATTTATAAATATGCATATACATTTCATGGAAGTTAAAGTTAGCGCAGGTGACATTACTCACGATGATGAATTTCGCAAGACGTCGTTTATGGTTTTCTTCTTGGCAATGATGTTATTATTCTGATTACGGATGCGAAATGGTGAGGCGCCATGTTAAAAGGTTATAAATAACGTTCCGTTTTCTAATTGTCGGTTCGATAGACCAAATCAATGTGCGGTGGAGTTATTATTATGGCTTTATTATTGCAAAGATCATAAGGTGGAACAGAAGAAGAGAATGATATCATTTTGAGGTTGAGGTGGAGCTGAGAAATTTTTTAGGATGATCTCTTTTCCTTCTCTGACGACTGACAACATTTTAACGGGGTTACGGATGTTGAGTTTGAGTTCATGAAAGAAAATTATGTTGCAAGTTGGTGCGATGAAGATTAGATTATATGTATGATGATGATGAACAATTACAATGGAGCTAAAGCTAAATAAAGATTAACTTTCTTCTAAAAACACATAAATAATGGGAATGCGTCACCTCGGGAGGATACAATGAAAAATAAGAATAGGGCTCTTTGGGGAGGAGGAGGGTATCTTTAGTCTAGAAAAAATAAATATCTACCTGAATACATATTATAAAATGCATCTTTTGTAAGTAGCATATTGACTGAAAATGGAAAGAAAGGAGATGCTGTTCGTTTGAAAAATGGCGAGTTATGCTCGGTTACGCTGACAATCAAAGAAAACGCTGCTGCTGCTGCTGCCAACGTCGAACCCTATTTTATTGCCGTGACAAGCCGAATTTTTGTTTTGTAGCTTGCTTGGTTAGAGTTTAATTTACGGGGACATAGATTATAAAAATTTTAATATATGAAATGTGAATGCAATAAATAAAGTATTGCATTGTCTTTCTTTTAGCTACTTGACTTCTTTTGGGGAATGGGGAGCTGAGGAGATGAGAGCCCAAAGCAATATATTATATTGACATAGAAAATTGAATTAAGGCATGGCTGCTATTCAAAAGATAAAGATGATGATGCTACTGCGTTTTGTACTTGAACCTAATATAAAGTATCTTTCCCGAAAACAAAAGACAGATAAACGAGAAGGTTACCACCACAGACCATAACATGCATGTATATAAAACTATAAAAGTCTATAATATTTGCATACCGATGCGTGTAAAACAATGGTGATCTTTATTTTAAATTTAAAACATATATATTTTGCTCTTGTCATTGGATTTTATTGCTGAGATATATATTGAAACACACTGTGAGGCAGCTAATAATAGTCTAGCAGACAGAATAACTTGTTGGATTGACGACGACACGGTGGCAGCAGGGACGACGGGACTACTACTGGGAATAAGGATGAAGATGCCGTTAATCAGAGGAACGTGCACTACAAAATACATCAAGCGTGCATATAAAATACTCGGAATCGATATAGGGATTGGCAGTTCTTTATAAATATTTGCTGCGGTTCTAAGAAAAAAATAAATATACATTTTCAAGACAACAACAGGGAACAGAGTAACAGAGTGAAACAGCAGCAGCAAAGATCGGGTGATCAGTGATCAAGATGAAAAAAAGAAGATGATCTTTGCAAAGAACTGCAATAAATTGGAATATAGAAGGCACTGAACAAAACAGTGTTTTTAGGAACAACGAGACACATTCACTCAAAAGTAAAAAAGGAAATAAATGCAGACAACACACGTTTATTCGTCTCTACATTGTTTTCTTAAGAGAAAAACAATTTTTTAGCTTGTCATGTCATTCATGTAAGAAGATGTGTCGGAGGATTGCATAAGATAAAGATAAAGATGAGACCGTGCAATGTGATCTGATGCATGTAAGAGCGCATTGGTATTTTGATCCATTATATTTGTAGCAAACTGTTAAATAATGGTTGGCGTTTGAATCCAAATTCCATCCAGAAAGAGCAAAAAAAATATACAAAAGAAAAAACGGAAAAATATTTCATGCAGAGTGACATGGCAAGTGAGTAGTCATGAAGAACGAAGTAGTCAAGCCAATTAATGCACTTGTTACAATTTTCTTTGCTCATTTACAAAACAACAAGGAAAAGAAAAGAAACAAAAATAGCACATTAGATGCATGTGCGCATAGAAGGTATGCAATGCACTTTTATTTCTTGTCACAATGCATTTCAACCAATTCACCTTTAAACATTTTACAGTAACATCTGCATTTAAAAAATTTAAGATTTATGTGTGCTGGGAACGTGTACAGAGATGAAATTCTGTTTTAGTTTCTTGTCTCTTGTTCAAGCACTCGTAAGATTTTTATAAAAAAAGCAGCGAAAAATGGCATTTGTCAACTCTCTCAGCAGCATCCATCCCCCCAATGAAATGGAAATTGGTTGTTATAAGCTTTCGTTAGAAAGAAATTATAATGTTGTCGTTGTTGGATATTTTTTTTCTATCTTTATCTCTGTCGGACAGTTTGTTGGATAGGAACATTGTTTCATGCACAGCACGCTACCAAATCAAATCGATTTCACTAATTGTTAAAATTGTAGAGAGAAAATGTTTTTTATATAGTTATTCTATTCTATCAATTGTGCTACCTACTAGCAAAGAAAATAGAATGTTTCATGGTGTGCTCAAACATTTTGATTTAATCATCATGATCCGCTACATTTGCTTCTCTTTTTTTTTGTCATTATTTCTACTACATTGTCTGCAGGATTTAAATTTAAAGATATATATTTTAGCAAATAGAGAAGAAGAGATTATAGATATAGTTTATATTTATTCTGGTCCACATGACTATGAAATTTCTTGGAAATTGGTACAGTGTTTGTATACATGAAAGGTAATGTAAAGTAACAGTTAAGTTAAGACCGGGACAGAGAGAAATCTCTTTTCAGAGATTCCATCCTCCTCCTGCTCTCCAATAATAATAATCTCATCCTAATGATGACGATCATGAAATGATAATCGCAATTTTCCGTTTCTACACACATTGTGTTGGATTACAAGGCAATAAATAGAAAACCGTGTCTTAATTCAGAAAACACTTGGAACTAATTTTTTACTCAGTGTAAAACGTTCTATTGTTATTGCTGTTTCTGCTGACGACTTGACGAGGATGAAAATGTTGATGATACTTAAAGCTTGATGCTATACTGTTGCAAATGATTATTTGCCACCATCACCGCTATGGTTACATCTTCTTGAGGAGACTATAAAAATATCTTTCGTCCAAGTCAACCGTGAACTGGGACACGCGTCGTTTGTTTCATGCTTACTGCAGGAGGGAGTCACATAGATTATGTATTAAATCACTATAGAAAAAATAATGGCAAATGTTTTAAAAGAAAGAGGTTTCCTTTTTTAAGTTGTTGTAATAACGCTACTTTAAAAAAGTAGTCGTAAATGATTTCTCTGGGCTGATGCTCTTGTTTCGTTTTATGGCATTGTTGACATGTTCAATTGTTCTTGTTTTACTTTGATGAAACTAACATTTTAACTGTAACAAAATAAAAAATGAAAATCGGCAGCGCACAGTCATTATTCGTGCTTTAAAGTGCCTAGTCACAACAATGTAGGAAAAGATTTTAAACAATGAACCGTGTGACGATGTTTTTTAAAAGAAAATGTGTGGCAATTGATTCACGACAGTGACGACAAAAGAATATGGATGGATAGGTTACTTTCAGGCAAAAATAGAAAGATTGTGTGTTATTTTTGCAAAGTTTAGAATTGTATGATGTTTAGGGGAATGATGTATCGTGCTAACTAGCTATTTTGGTTGAAATAGATTTAATTGTCTGGAAACAGTTTATGATCCAAGAACAATAACAATTCTGGAGTTAAACAAATACATAAAAATACAAGTAAAATTACACTTTGGAAAAGTAAGAACTTACCCAAAAACAGAAATTACTTTTGCTAAAGCTTCCACACAGGTGATTTTTTATTGATGGTTCAATGTCACAATTGCACACAGCAACTCCTCCAACTTTTAACAATAATAACTCTATAAGAACAGCTTCCAGTATTTAGCTTGAATGACGTAATCAGTTGTTTTTCCAGAAGATGAAGAAGAAGACGATGATGAAGAAGCTAATAAAAGAAAAATGATATCCCTATAAAATTGGAGCACATATTCACATCATTTATCTTCATAATATTTTATTACTATTTATATATACTCATATATATATGATTTCATTTGCAAGCAGACTACAATCATCTTACTAAAAACTACACACAAAAGAGTATATTATTACGCGCGGTGTGAGATATTTATAATCTTAATCAAAACAGGTTATCAAATCACTCGCAAAAATTCACACGTCATGCAGAAATAATCTCCCATAATAGTAGCGGTAGCACCAGAGCACCACTACCACCCACCCCCGCGCTAATATTATATCAGCACACAGGGAAAAAACAGTCCTTTTTTATTATTTATTATGATTTTTTTGATTCTGTGAACGCGGCACGCACTATTTTTGCAGCCCACAGTAATCAGTTGACTTGACTGATTATTATTATTTGTTAAAAAACTGATAAGTCAGCATTATAATAAGTTATGTATTTATGTACCGCTTATATTCGTCACCGTCACATCCCGCGTTTAATTTTTGCAAAAACATTATCGTAAATCAAATACATGCTTATGAACTATATTTATCCTAGCAATAACCTACTCTAAACCCAGGCTTTCATATGAGACAATACGTTATGAAATTTATTATTATTAAAATTAAGTAAGATGAAATACAATTGATGATGGTGCTGGTCATGGATCTTATCAGATAAATGTCTAGTTTAAACGGATGGTGGATAAAAAGATAGAGTTGATAACTTTTGATAAAAATGAATATTTACAAATGAAGTGGATTCGCAAATCGCAAGGTTGTAATTCTGACTAGTCTCAATATTAAGTAATATTAAAATGAGCTCTGCAGTAGCAATGTCTCCAATCATAATTGTCACGACAGAAAAGTATAACCATTTTTATTTAAGACTGTGACACAAATAGTATAACAAAAGGTTGTAGTAATGTCTGCACATGTGAAAAAGGAATTTACTTCTTATACAACTTTGTAGAAAAAGGATTAATCCATTATCTTCAATCACTTTCTGTTAAACCGAAGGTAAGGTCATTTACATATTTTCAGCGCACACAAAAATATATTCCCTCAATATATGTAAAATTATTATTTGATCATTCTCTTTTTTTGCTTGAGATTTTCGGTACTAAACATATTATTTTAGACAGGCTAATGATATGATGTATATAAAAATAAGTACCAAGAAAAATAAAAGAAAATTTTTGAGAAAAGGAAGGTTGAAGGTCGAAAAATGGGCAGAGGCCTACTAACACATCAAACTGAAACTCAGCTAATCTGTGTGGTCCCTCGTCCCTCTCTCTATCTTTTTGTTCGTGTTCACTTTGCCACTAACACCACCACCACCACCAAAATGTACTTTTTTGCATCTCCTCTTATTCTTCTTCTCTGACAAAAACTTGAAAGTTATGAAGTGTGACTGAATACTTGCTATTTAAACACCATCATCAATTATAGTACTTTCAACTTACTTTACAATAATATATTACTTCTCTTCGTTCGGCAAAAAAATTTTGTTTGCCAATTGCCAAAGATCACAAATATGAATAAAGAAGATGAAGAATAAAGAAAAGAACTCTACCCTTTTTTCTTCCACTTGTTATTATTCTTCATAAAAGACTTATCAACTCTATTCACTACTGAAATTATAGTTTTCTATCATCATCAGCATTATCGTTAATACTTATTTTTTTAAAGTATTAACAACTTTCCACATGGCTAGATATTATGCTTGTAAAAAATGATAATGACTGTCTATTTAAATTTTTGATAGCTTTTCTTTGCCATCATCTATAATTTCAACTTTGCAAATGATGTAGTTTGTGCAATAAATTAGTGCTGCTGCTACCGAGTGTGATGCTCCTATCACCTATAACTCTCGTCTTGCATGAATAACAGCCAAAAAAATGTTGTATAAATGCTACTTATATAAAAAAAACTGCAATTTGGAACTAAAAACTAAATATAATTTCTAGCTATTAGTATTCTCATCTGAAAGTTCATTTGTCACACAAAAAGCTTTAGAGATGAAGTTATGTGTAGAAATGAATTGCTTATAGGTGGCAGCCATAAAATATTAAATTATTTTTTTAAAGAGACATACTATTAGCCACATGCACACATAATTGTTTATCTTGATCTGTCTACCTACTATACTGACACTAAAACATTTTTACTTGAAATTAACACTTTCTGCAACAGCATACCTAATCTACATATTATAGCGTGGAAACACACACTTCACTTGTCGCTGGCAAAAAATTATTTTAATAGGATTTAGCCGTATAGCCACAAATCAAGAGCAAATTAGATGGATAATTACCTTTGGGTTTACTATTGCTACTAGAATTGCAATTTGCAATATATTATTTTATTGTTGTGTGTGCGGATGATATAGAACGTTGTTGAATTTTCTTTTAAAATAATATTTTTATTCAACTTTTATCAACTTTTCAACCAGTTTTTTGTTGTAGACGACAACCCACCTTTCTTCTTTATACTTTAGTTGATGTTCAAATGTTTGATCACATTTTATCATGATCAACACTCAACTCAACACACAAGAAGAAACACATACACACACTCACCACATATCATACTATTTCTTTTTTCTTGTTTTTTATATAAAAAATTTACTGATGTTTTTTGGTTACGTTTGCACTACTGTCTTCCTTTTTATTATTATGTTTTTAAGCTTAAGTTTTGCCTTGTCTACTTGTTTAAAATGTTTTAAATTGAAGAGAAAGAGATGATCATGAGTAAAAAGATCGTCAGTATTATATTTTGATCGTGTGTTATCATTAAACTCGTACTAGTATTTTACTTTACGTTTACACCATCATGATCATCTCACCAGGCCACAGGTAAAAGGAACACAGAAAGAGCAACACGAAAAGAAATTCTCGTGAAATACTCAGAGTAACTTGATCAAGAGCAACTTACTGACTGACTGGGTAAAAAAGCATACAAGGAGAAGAGGTAGATGAGAGGTGGAGGAAGAAAGAAGAAGTATTAGTTAGTAGAGAGCATATAAAGGGAAACATTCTATTATGGTGTAGCTAGTGCAAGTTTTATATAAAATATTTATAGTCTGTCTGTCTGCTTCTTTGTGTTACTTTCCTTAACATAGTTTATTAAAATAAATACTTGGATTTTGCAAAAATTTTGTCAAAATTTGCATTGTACGTTGTTATTATAACCATAAAATAGTTTGACCATTCTCCTTTCTTGATTAAGGTTCATTTACCTTAAATTTGTTATGAGCCATTTAAACGATATCATAATTTCAATTTTTTTGGCAGATTTTGGTTTTTTTAAACTAATAATTGTACTAATTTTTAAAATTTGCTTTGAAGAAACATTTCCCTGAATGCAAACTTTTATGCATCTTCCGCACATCGTTTGAGTGTGTTTTTTCTCAGTCAGTATGATTGTGTTTTGTGTTGGGTATTTGGGTATATTGTAACAAAAGATAGAGCGGCTTAATACACAATTCAATGTTAAGAAGGAAGGGTATGCAATAGTCAAGAGTAACTTATTGTGTTTGCTTGCAATAGCAACAAGGATTCTTTGGGATACTTGCTACAAAATACGTAATAATATGATGGGATATAATGAACCTATTCAATATCATTCATATACACTTGGTTTTTTGTGTACTTTTGCCATTAGTTTTTGTTACGCGGATGAAACATACATACTATGTTTACATTTTCATGTATGTAGTATATTTATGGTAGAAGTTATAATTTTTTATAGTATATTTATAGTTTATAGTGGGAGAAGAGTTTTACAAGTAAGCATGTATAAGTGTGGCACAATGTGGTAATATGCTGGTATTGTAAAATATCATTGTTGATTGTTGCGCTGCTGCGAAGAAGATGGTCAGAGGAGGAGATGAAGATGCTCTGCTCTCAAGATATTATGTTGCCTGCTTCTCATTTAGTAACAATTCCTTATAAAAATGCGAAGAAATGGATTTAGATTTTTAGAAGATCTGTAAGTATTGTAATGGATGGAGTTAATTTGCTCTAGGAGATAGGAAATATGAAGGGGTTTGAAACTTTCGTTACGAGCTAAATTTTGTCTGATTTGAATTAAAAATGAATTAGGATATTTAAAATTGGATAAATTTTTAAAATTGTAACATAGTTTTATAATTCATAGTATAAATTTATGAGAATTTTATTGAAATATTTGTATATTTTGTAAAACAATTTCTTGGAAGATCAATATGACAATCTACTTGATACACATTCTTATAGTTTGTAATCTCCTTGATACTTCATCTTGACTTTTTGCTTATCTTTGATACTATGATAAAATCACATTCAACAATCAAACATGATTATATTATTTGCGCCAATTTTTTTTCTCCTCTTCCTTTAATATATTCGATCTCTACAATATGTAATTTTACTCTGTTCTATACTCTGTGCATACCAAGCTTAACATCACATCACAACCAAAAGTTTCATTTTATTTTTCACTTATTCCTATTTAGTCCATAATACGCATTACCTGGCAGGCTGGTTGTGTGCTTGTTGTGTTAAATGAGGAAGATGAATGATGAATGACGACGAGTTCATGGGCAACAAACAACGTCAGGCAAGTAATACCGCATCACATAGTGCTGCAAACACAACAAAAAAAGCATTGTTATGATGATGTACATTCACATTGCCATGTTGGTCTCGGTATGCATGTGTCGCTTTGCAACTTGCAAGCATGCATACATAATAACAATACTGGGAGCTTACAGAGAATGGTTAAAAAATTATTAGAAGAACTCAGTCAGGTTTTAGTAATATTATCGTGGAACACGAGAGACGAGAATATCAACAATAAGCTAGTTTGTATTTAGTTAGTAGGCAGAAAAGTAATCCTTTGAGCTAAAAGCACAACTTACAAAAGTAAAAATGAAACCATGTCTAGGTATAACTTGAATAATTGCTTCTCTAAATATGAAATCATCTAACTTTGCCCATGACGATTATGTGCTAGTGCTGGGTATATGAAAAAAAAATATGTTCCTGTCTGCAAGACGAAAAGGTTATCCATGTCAGAAGTAATAACATTCAAAAAAATACTATGGTATATATGACGTTATATTTAGGCCCTCTTTGGAGGAACGTACTTAGGTACTATGAGCACACACATATTTCTTATGAGGACGATTATTCAATGGTTTTTTCTCTGAATAATACAGATCCTACAACAACAAAGCCGAAGTGAACCCTTCCTTATGAACTTTTTATGTGATTCTTTTACTTCATGTGGGAATAAATAGGAGGAAAAAGGAACAATATTGCTCTTTCTTATTATTACTTATAAACTTAAACCTAAGTAGGTATAAAGTGTGAACAGAGAATGCCATTTCTTCCTCCAGTATAAAGTAAAATAGTAGGGCAGACTGTTTCCATGCATGGCTCATCAGAGAGAGGGTTGCCCAGATACAATATTTTGTTTGTAGTTTTTGTTGTTGTTATGCTATTTGGGTGCGATACTTGGGTAGATATGGGATGGGGTTTAGACGAAGCTCACATGGCCGTCTCTCAGTTGTCAGTAGACCGTATATCCTTTGGAAAAGCTTTCAATCGTAATAACCATAAAAATAGTTAATAAGTCTTTGTGATGGTTTCATGAATGCGCATGCTGTTTAATGATTTATGAAAAAGATAACCACTGAAAGTACTTTTAGAATAGGTAATATGCTTACGCATTAATTATGCTTAAACTGATTTTTTATATGAAAATTTATAATTTTGAAAATGATCTTTTAAAAATGAGTTGACTGATTTGTAACGCATATTTATTGTGTAATGTTTTATAGCTGTTAGATGTATTGTAATGGCAATGGAAGTTGAAAAGAACATATTTCATGACAAGGTGCGACATATTCGGCAACTATACAAATGGGACTGTGGAATAACATGTGTGAAAATGGTTCTTCCATGTGTAGCAGTTTCTGCGAAAAACTCTACTTGGGAGCATCAGTTATGCGACTTATTGCGGAAAATGGGAGAAGATCCTTCAATAAGCTTTCAGAAACGGTGGGTAGAAAGTAACCAAACTAACACTCTAAAAGTTTGAATGACACATGTGACATGGCAAATTGTTTTTCAGGCCATGGACAATAGATTTGTGCAACATTCTGTACAGCCTGCAAATCCGTTTTTTATTCTTCACATTGGCTACGGAAGTTGATGACGAGTTATCCTCATTGCATTTCTATTCTAAATCCATTAAAAAAGTTAGCTTACTTTTTAAAATAGCGCAACTTGCATTAGTTATAAAATGGGAATATAATTTAATTGATTAATTTTAATATTTTTAGGACAGAGCACGTGTGAACGCGTTGTTGAGTAATATGCATCTGAAAACAAATTTAGTACAAAAGTCTTTATCTATAACAGATTTAATTGATCTTTTGAAATCTGGCCCGCTTATAATTCTCGTAAACGGAAATAAATTAAGATGCATTACATGCAGTAAGAATAGGAATATGAATTGGGAAACTATGCTCTGTTTGCGGAGGAAAAAACTACCTTTCATTGGACATTACATTGCTGTTATTGGATATAGTTCGTCTACCAATGTGTTTTCTTACAGAAATCCTGGTCTAACTACGGGTAAATGTTATAAAAAAATAGGAATTAGTGTAAAACTAATTTAATTAAACAAATATTGATCACATCACTCTATTTGTCAAGAAATTTGCATGATTACAGCCCAGGATTTAGACCATGCTCGCTATTGCAGAGGAACTGATGAAGATGTTATTGCAATATTTGTCGATGCAAGTATTAAAGTGGAACCGTCGCCTGTCACCTCACCACAAGTCAGTTATGAGAGCACAAACACCACGCAACGCCAGCATAGTTTGTGAGGCACAAGACAATAAAAAAACTTACGCCAATTTTTTTCGACTGTCCAAAATCTGATAACTGAGGAGCAAGACATCTGGTGGTTGATTTCTTAGTGGTCCCTTTCATGCACAACATGAAAATGTACAAAGAGAGAAAATTTGGAACGGTGGAAACATGAGCACAAAGTGTTTACAGGAACATAGCCTAGGTGACACCACAATGCTCGGAAGCATTTTCAAACCAAGAATAACAAAGCAAAAGTTATCAAAAATCAAAAAGGTCTTAAGCTGGATCGGTAAAGAGTAAAATATATATTGACCGGATAAGAAGGTCGGTTGTATTTAATGCAATTATGGCATATCAAAAACTAAACACGTGTGTAATTCAAAATTGTCCATTTGAAATCTATAATTTGAATAAAAACAACTGGAAGAAGGACAAATATGATTTGGACAAGTATGATCCTAGGTTCAATGATGGAGGTGGTTGACGGTTTTGATTTTAATACTAGATGCCACTTGACACCTGTCCATGTAAATAGTTTTAGACCATCAGATATGTTCCAATTTTCAGCAATATTTGTACCGACATGCGAGAAACTTATGCTAACGGTATATGTAGTTTGCGATAACGTTTTGAAATATGTAGACGTAGACACTAAAAAACTTTCATTAAAGTTATGAAGGTGGACGTGGATGTAACTTTAGTACACTGAATTATTTAGTTTTGTCTTTTTAGGCATCAATATTTAGCTTATCCCTTTCAAAATAATATGCAAACAGAGGAACAAAAAACTAAGGTCGATAAAACTAAAACGTACATACTCAGTCAAGCATAAAATTGTCAGTGATGCTAAATAGCTAGTTCCATTCGTACCCAACGCCTTAGTATAAACATCATATTTAAATGCAACAAAGGTGTGTCAAATAGAAATATTTGCAGTATTTTAATCAACATTTAAATTAATTATAAGCCAAGAAGTTTAATTTACGATGTAAAATTTGTTGTTGATATTCAATATTTTTGGACCATGAACAACAACAATACCATTGACATAAACAAACAAAGCTAATATTAACGGTGCTTTCCATTAACAACGCGCCATATACAATATCTATTCATTTCTAGAGGGAATTATACGCCCTATCATATAGGTAGTTAATCAAACCTGTACATTACTGTCCAAAACAGTAACTGACCTACTACCAATTGTAATTTAAGCATTTTAGAGGTCAACTCAGTTAGAAATGTGGTTTTACGGGATGATAAATTGCGGCTCACCACTGTGAATGAACCACTATCTAAATAAAAGCGCTTAAGATACTATTGCAAACAATATTGTGCAAAGTTTTTTACCCAATAAATACACGTTCACTCATATTAAGAATACTTGCTGAGCAAGTACTTTCTTCCTGTCACCTCATTTCAAATAAAATATTATGTATTTTACTACTAAAGCCCATCAAAAAAAGAAGCCATATACAGGCAGTAAAAAGGCTCATCCAAAGTGTTAGAAAAAAGCTGCATTATTGAGGAAACCCCTGGCTGGTTACAAAAAAAGGAATTTCGCTCACTCTCTTTCTCTCTATTTCCCAACCTACCTAGCTTTCTCTTTTTTTCTTGTCCAGAGTTCGGGTTCGTTTGAACGATAACAAAATAACACTGGGCAGAACTACCACAGCTTGTAGTACATTTCATGGTGATAAGTGAAGCCCTTCCAAGTTCAAATACAAAATAATAATATTAATGTCATATCTACATTCATCAACCATCACACCATTGCTATATTCACCACCACTTAAGTAATTTTTTTTTCTTGACTTATACAACTTCCTTAAAAACAAAAAAGCCTAAACACATACTATATCTTCGTATATAATACTTACACAGGTAATATGTCGTGGTCATGTACTCTCCAGTAGTATAGGTAGTTGCTATTTAAATATAAAATTTATATATATTATGCATTACTCATATATTATAAGGAAAAGGAACACGTTTTTAGGTAGTTATTATTGTCCATTGTCCACCCATGTACCCTATTTATTAACCATTACTCTTTGACCATTTACTATATTCATTTTATTTTTCTTATATAACGCAGCAGTCCTTATCAAAAATAAAAAGTGACCGACCGACCAAACGACCAACCGTTTCTGTTTCTCTTTTTTTTTGGTCAGACCACAACAACAACTAATACCACTGCCTTTCTTCGTATTATACTTACAACCCAAGAGGCAACCATAATATTCTGTTGTTGTTGCAATATTCATGAAAAATATTACATATCGTGAGGTTTACCATGTAAATCTATATATCCATGTTTATCCATGTTCATAATAGTATTCTTACTATTTCAAATTGAATACAGTATTTTCCTTATGAATTTTCTACGACTTACTATATTACCAACACCATCACTGCCACCAACCACCTTTACTAGCTCTACATTTACTTTCCTTTACTTACTCTTGAGAAGGAACATATACAATTCCAATAATAAAGCAAGCATTTTAACGGACTGCTAACTGACAGAGACCCAGAAAAAAAATAAGGAAAAGGCAAAGCCCTGTTCTTTTTTTTGCTATTTCCATCAACCGTCCAGCCATAAACCACACTTTTCTTTTCTACTGCTTTACCGTTCCACTATTTCTTGCTTATACTCAGGGAAAGCACCGGGGAAAGAGAGATGTGCTTTCCCTTTAAAAATATAGTTGATGGTAGTCTCTCTTTCTCTCCCTCTATCCAACATTATGTGTGTCTGTGTGTAAACCGTACGCTTTTGTGTGTGTCTGCGTGTAAAATTGTGAATGTGTGCTAGAAAACCTGTAAGAGCCAACTTTAGGACAATCAGTGTGCCGGCAGCCGCCACTCGAGATACACATACATTCACACTTTTACATTCACACATTCAGTTTTTATCTTGAATCTTCAGCACGCTACAAAATAGTGCTAGTTAGTACTACAACTACTACTCCCACAACTAGTAAAAGAGAAAAAAATATAAAGTTAAATACTTTGTGAAAAATAAAGTAAAAAAAAAGATAAACGACATAGTATTTTTTTTTGTGAGGAAGAAAAGAAAGTTTTAAAAATATAGTGTTTGGTACCACTGCAATATAATAAGTAGATTGAGGAGTATCGAATACAATTTACGGGCATCATCATAATATTTATCATCGTCATCATTGTCGACCCTATCAGCACAGCATCTACTCAAACGTATGTATTTTTTCTTACTTTTTATTTTAAAAACTATAAATTATATATTTATTTATCTATGTGCATGTTGTTGTCTCTTTTTCTGTGTGTGTGTGTGATCATAAGTATAAGTTTTTGGGGAAAACCTGGTTTGTAACAATCTCATTGTAACTTTCACACTTTTTTTAACGCAATCAGTTCTTTCTATCGTTCCATCCCCTCCAGGTACACTAATGCTCTGCATTTAAGCTACCCTTCGTTTTTTTCTGTATATTAGATTGTTAGAAAAATTGGATATAGCAATAAAGTAGGTTTATAGGGCTTGCAAGTTGCAACAACAAGTGAGTCGCGAGGAAATCTAATATTAGTAGTTTGACAAAATGAGTAAAAGCTTTCAAGAGAGAAAGAGTTGGAAAGTGAGGGAAAGTGAGACAAGCTGGTTTATTTTGGCCAATAGCAAAATTTCAAACTTGATTGCTGAAAATTATAGAGAAAAAAAGTTTTTTTCTATGGGTTCTTATTATGTATTATCTATATTTTTGGCTGACAGAAGCAAGTAGGAAAATTACATAAATCACCATAGAACACGTGAAATTCGTCGTTATCTAAATGATCTAGAAAAGAAAGAGAGGGACACGGTGTAATCATCATCAAGTTGGTAATCAGAGGAAGGCTCTTTTCACCTGCTGTTCGTTTTCCCCACGGTCAGCGGAACTGTTGCTGGTCACTATTTATAACATATAATAATAGATTTTATATAGATTTCTTTGCCTTTTGGGTATATTTACACTTTATTTTATTTATTTTTATTGGGTTTGTGTGTCATTTATTGAAAACTGAATGGAAGATAAAGATTTTTTCATGTCCCACCTGCAACATGTTCAAATTAATCCATTGCATTTGCAGTAAGTCTGACTGAAACAGAAGGATTTGCACCCTGATGCTCAGTTTATCAATAAGTTTCAGTTGTTTTCTTCCGTCAATTTGAATGAAGGAAATGACAAAGATAGGAAACCAAAGAGAACTGACAAGAGAAACAGTGAGTATCTAAAAGAAAGAAATGGTACCACGTAGGGAACTCTTTCTATTCTCATCAAAAACCGAATGGTTTAGCGGTAGGGATGGTGACGATCAAAAAGTCAGAATAATTGTTGTCCGTAAGAGAAATGAAGGCTTTGTCTGTGTGTGTATATTATTTTGTGTGTGCAAGTTTAGGCTTTGTGTCTACATCAAACAAAGTAAATAAACAAATATTATAATCCACATTGTTGTTTTGCTGTTGTTAAAGTCAATACGGGCAATGTAGTAAAGCTTGAGGCTAAAAACGTGGCTTTTCTTCAGACCTGCTTCCACGTTTTTGTTCCCTGTCACTGCATTTTTTTCAGCTTGATGTTTTCTGAAATCAGAATGGGACAGAGGAAGGGTTTATCATCATTATTTTGATTTAATCGTAAGTAAAAAATAATGGCATGTTAGAGAAATGTAGAAAAAAAGAGTATGGAACATGGAACTGTGACTCAAATACAAACAAGAAAGCATTTTGATCGTTAATATTCTTCGTTTCTTGTTCAAAGTGGCTATTGTTTGGTAGATGGTACCAATCTCCACCAGTCTTTTTTCCCATTTTTTTTCTTGTAATACCCCAAGTCTGAGAAATGCATTGAGAAACAATTATTGTTGGATTTTCGTTCCTAATTTACAAAAAAAAATATACATATTTTACTAGCTTAACTCTGTTATTCCTGGGATCATTTTTGTAACAACAACCGACATCCCGTGCTCAATTTAATTTCCGATTTGGATTTTACTTTCATTTGAAACGACAAGAAGATAAATGAGCACAGATCAATCCTCCATAAAAATATAATACTGACTATTGAATAATTTCATATTTTTGAGGGATGAATGAATTCTCCACATGTACCATGTCACTACACAAACAAATAACCAAAAAAACCTATAATGTTCCTCAATTTCAATGATATACACAATAACTCTCTAGCTGACAAGCATGTCAATGATGTTGTAAAAGTATTCATAAGAATAAACTCGGTAATAAAAAATAAAGAAAAGAAAGGAATGTAAATTTTTATTATTGTATTACTATGTGGTATGCAATATGCTGTGAAGAATAAGAAGAAGCAACAGTGCTTGTCATTGACAATGAAAATGTCCGTTAGATTTCTTCGGGTATTTTAGGTATGAAGTTGTAAGATGGGTAGTTGTACATACATTTTTAGTAGACGCATACCAGAATAGCAGACATTCAATCAAACTTTTTTTTTCTTTTCTTCCTCTTCTCATGTTTCCCACCAAACTTGACAAGTGTACATTTAAGTGAGTGCATTTATCATCATCAATATTGCCTCAGCCATAGTCTATACTAGTCGGTATAACAAAAGAGCTCAAAACCAAAATAGCACTTTACTCCACAACAAAAACACAATAATATCATGTACAACTAACTGGTTTGCAATAAACAGCTTGTTGTTTGTGTGGTTGTACATGCTGCTCTGCTACTGTGGTTTTTTTTATTGTAATAAATACATCTGTTGTATTGTGCAATACTACATGAAAAACATATACATGGATTTATATAAACGTAAATAGAAGGACACACTTGAGTTTTTGTCGAATGTGTCCCAGTAATGTTGGAGGAATGTCAGGAAGAGATAGCAGAGTTGTTTCTTGACTTTCCCCAGTCATTATAATACTTTTGTTTGCAGTAAAGCAAGCAACACACCAAGACAAGCCTCAGCTTTCTCTTTCTGTCAGGATAAAATGTAAACAGGGGAACAAGAGAAAAGTAGAGAATAGAGGCTTGCTTGCTTGTGTGTGTGAAGTGAAAGTAGGAAAAGTAAGTGAGCATATGTAATACAAAGGAAAGGACTTGTCGTCTAGTTTTCTCAACCAAAAAAAAGCTGCACATAATACTCAGCACACGTATGCAATGCATTAAAGTAACTTACCTACCACTTAAAATATATGTTAGTTTTACATATTCATTGCATGGTTTTTTATATATGGTGAAAGTAAAGTATATGACGAGACAAAAAACTTTTTAACTTTTGACATCACTCTTATTACACGGTTCATTTTTCTTTTAACAAAAGTAGCCACTCACCACTAAAAGTTATGTGTGTTCTGTTTAGATTTAGAGCAAACTACTTTAGTGCAACTGTAAAAGTAATATTGTAATATGTACTACTACTGATAATAATAATAATAAAAGCATATGTTGCCTACTAAAACGGTCCGTTTAGGATTCATGGATTACAATAAACATACTTATTATATTCAGACAAAAAACATGAGTGGCTTGTACGTACAACTAATAATAATAGCATCACAAAAACCAGTAGTAATTGCATTTTCTCGTTCAACCCGTTTCTCCTTTTACTTTAACATAAACACTTATTGACCATCATGCCCTGTACGCGGAAAAAATATAGGACATAAAGATTGAGAAAAAAGAGTGATGAGCAGCTCAGGAGAGAACTTAACTTGGGCATAAAATACGGTTGGGCACCATCGTGCTACTACTATTACTACTTATTATAGACTTTCTTTTCTTTTTCTAATAGTTGGGTAGCGTCCTTTGCAAACCTCTCACGTTCAATTATATGCAATGAATGGAAAGCGATACATGTGTATGGCTTTCCAATATTTTCATGTGTCCTGTATTAAGACTCTGTGTCCTCTTGTAACTGACTGTCGCTACATATTATTAATATTATCCTTATTAGGTGAATGGCTTTTTGTTGGATTATTGCTCTTGCTCCTTGTCTTTATGGTACTTCACGAATGATGTATTGGTGTGTTAATTTAAGGCTTTCTTTTATCAAAAGTAAAAACGGCGGCACTGCCATTAGCACCGATACATATACCGATACATCTCACGTTACCCCGCTGCGATACGCCATGCAATTTTATTGGGTCGCAGCAGCATGCGTTTTACAGATACATGATACATGTCTGTACATGATAGTAATATGTTTTATGTTGGACTTGGACTTTACCTTGTGTGAGTTGTGAATGTGAAGTTATCATTAATATTGGCATTTAATGGGAGTGTTGGACGAAGGAAGTAGATAGATGGATATAAAGTAGAGTGAAAGTGAGAAAAATATAAAGAATGAGAGGACTAAATATGCGTGGCAGGAATTAACCACGGAGTATAATGCATTCTTGTGGTGGTCTAAGCGTGCTACGCTTTAATATATTAAATACCAACGAAGAGGAAGAGGAGAGAATTCCCAACAAAAGTAAAACCACTTTAAGGAGAAAAGCTCAAGCTACAGAGGAGAATGTGTAAATTATGTATCATTTTAATAGAAAACTCTACTGCGGCAAACAGTTGCCGTTTTAAGGACTGAGTAGTGGAAGTGGACATGCCGTACAATAATAAGTGAGGGTGGATTATTTACCTAAACCGTTTCGTGAAGTATCTCTGTATTAAATGGAGAAATAGAGCGGCGGTGCGAGAGAGATAGAGAGTGGAATAAAATGATAGATTTGAGATATAAAATATTGATGCACACTTGTGGCATTGTATTATCATCATCATTTATTACAGAGTTGTATATAACTGGAAATGATAGAATAGCTGTTTAAGAACTGTATATAGGGCTATTACTATATATCCAGAAAATTAATTCTTTGAGTCGTATATGTGCTTCTCTGGCTGCGGGCTTTGTCTGTCCGAATTTAATTTAAACTGAAGCTGTCTTACAGTTATAAAAGCAAAGGGCAGGAAACCAGTCTATTCAATATTGTATTTTTTTTGTTCATCGGAAAGAGTTGGTCTGGTGGTTCCAGCCAATGTCAAAGGTTTCCAGCAGACCAAATGGATGTTTTGTTCGAGATGCATAAATTATATCGTTTTCATTATTATTATATGCTGGAACTTTCACTCTTTAGTTTGGTTTGAGACTTGCCATTTGCCAAAATAAGACCTATTTTCTTGCTGATTGTATAGTACATAACAAGAAACAAGGATACTGCAGAAATAAACATTATTATTGCAGAGTGTACCATTTAGATTTATCAAAGATAAATATTTCATTGCCAGTACCTCTTTAAATCGATTAATAGTATAGTTATTCCATGAGATCCTTATCCACTAAAAGCAGAGATGAGCCGTGTTCATATCAAAATATCGATATCACTTACTTTCGTCTATTTTTTGTATTGTTGTTTTTTTTCTTTCTTTTTTCGTTCAGTTGAATGGTCACAAAAATCGAATAAATATTGAGAGGTCAATATCCATACAAAAATTGCAAACATTGTTTTTCGCATTTAAGAACAACACAACATTATGAAATTGTAAGCATGACTTTTTCCTTCGTTTCCACGTATATTTCTCCATGGACTGTGCTTGGTCACCTTCAAACTATATATTTACTACTCTACGTTTCAACTCTAATTTTATTTGCTCACGAGCAGTATTATTATTTTGAGCAGTTTAGTGCTAATATATTACTACAGTGTACATGCATAGCATTAACATAAATTGTATGAGCATATTGATAAGTTTATGCTTACGTTCGACAACTTTTTCCTGTCGTCTAATTCTTAGGGAAAGGGCAAAAAAATTGTATTCTATTTGGGTTTTATTTTGTGAGGATGGATGATACAATAGGGCAGGAAAACCACCAATTGTCTATCATGATGTCACGCTAACTCATCAAACAGACAGGCGATGCCATGCAAATAGAGGAGATTCAGACGTTGATAATAACTAAAATAGCTAGGTCATTGTATAGAAATACGCCTAATATTATATAACGGCACAAGATACTGTTTATTTTGCGCGTGTTACTTGTATGGAAATAGTGGTGGTGGTGATGAATCCAGTGCAAACAAAAACATAACGTGTTATAAATATGAGGAACAGGGAGACGATGATGACTGACAACTGACTATTTTCCCGTTTATCATATCACCGTTGGTAGTAGCGTATTAATACTATGAATAATATCAAGTGCTACAACTACTTCCTCCTGTTCACCAAAACGGCGGAAATAGGTAGACTAGCGTTTTATTAATGTGGATTCAAGTGTCGCATCGTTTTGATTTTTATAAAATATTAGATTACTGGGACAAATCACGACGTTATGAAATCAACTTACGTAAAAGCTACATGAATAGGTAATCTTTTTTTAGAAAACCTTTTCATTTGACATTCAATATAATAATAGTTCTTTCCTAAATATTATTTAACAGCTTTTTAATACTTTACCCTTCTTCCCTTCAAAAACCGTCAAGAATTTGTGTTAAGATGAAGAGGCAACCTGAGAATCGTTGCAAATGTCAATTGCATGTAACATCGTCGGCATCAGCAAGCTTTTTCTTTACTTCCTTCATGAATCACATCCGCATCCTATTTTCCAGAGGAAAAAGGGCTGTTATTACTTTGTGTGTGTGGCAGTCAACAGCGGAGAAGATTATGTGGATATTGCTGATGAAGGGATTCTGGGAAACATGCGTCATATTTTTCCTACGAGTCATATATGAATTTGTATACTATTTTCATAAAATTTTTTGTTAATGCTAACATTTTAATAATGAAAAGTACTATGTAAACCGTGGATCGACCCAGCTAGCTAGAGTTTTTCGTTGAATACAAAAACTTACTGTAGGAAGCAATTACAACACTAAAGTAAAAGTTGATTACATGTCGATTTAAATTTGAGGATGATGAAACCCAGTACATAGTTTGCTGAATGCGTAGAGTGCCTATTTGCAATATGCTCACATAAGAATTATGGACATAGTTTTTAACCCTTTTTGTTTCGTGTTATTCTCATCCGATTTTGTGCTGTTTTAGCACACAACTCTGGAACCAATGATGAAAGACGAAGAAATAAAGGAGAAAATAATATGTAGTATTAAAATCCATATAAATATTTTATACTGGTTAAAAGAAAAGGCGTAGTAAACATTATATATACCTACTCATATATACCTACTTTTTATACAAAAAGGACGGAGGAACGACGCATGTAATAAATAATATGCAAAATAACAATCATCTATCATGGTCAGTTTGAGTCAGTGGTCGTCATCCCAAATATTCGTGAATACTAGCATGTGATATACGTGAACAGTAGGGAAATCCTTGCTTCTGTCTACATTACTGTCAAGTTATATAAGTACAACAATACACCACCTACACCATCAACCAAACAGAAAAGCAGTCACTTGATTAATGAACATGCACTAACTCCTTTTACCACATATTATAAAGAAGAGAGAAAATCCTTATATGCCCCAACCAAAATATGCGTGTGTACTCTATGTATAGATGTTTGAGAAAAACATGGTCTTCATTGCATTGCATTTCTAAAGTTTTCTTTTTGCTTTCTCCTCAACGTCCATGATACCAGTGTTTTCCCTCAAGTTCTGGTTTTTTTTCTGTTGTGGGCCGTGAAACAAGTTGCGGATTTTGTGCTAAAGCTCGTATGCGTGCGTGTCCTGCATAAACTGTGTTATAAGTTTAACATTTTATTATGCTTTTGAGGAGTTCTATCGTAGAAATAAAAGTATAATTGCGTGATAGTACGTCATTCCCGGGTATAAAATACATGGAAAAGCATGAGCTTCTAGGTTTTTTTATTCTGTTTTCAATGAATATTATTACTGTTGTTGGAAATAACATCTTTCATTTTTCTTTTAGAGGAGGATGCATGTAACAAGAAATATAAATAAATAAGGTTCTATGAGTGATTGAACATCGTTCACTGACAGTTTGTACTCTGTAACCTTTAAATGTATATACAATTTTTTGTACGTGGGAGACACTGCAAAAAAAGTTTGAACAGGGTTTAGGCTGTATTGTTTGTTATGGATACAATAAAATATGTGCGTGCAGAAAACCAAAGTTACGAAAGAAAAATGTTATATTTTTGGGGGGATTTTTCTTTTCTTTGGAAATGCGCATCTAACTTTTTTACACGTGTTATCACACCCATATTATCATTCTCATGAATTTTTCTGCGACTAATTTTATAAATCGTGTTACAAATTACATGGATTTTTGGGGTAGTTTCTAATTTATTACATTACTTGTCACACATTGTTAAATTAAGTTTTGTCGGATTTCCTAAACTGTTTTACACGTTATTTTTAGCTGTTGTCATATTTCATTTAGTATGGAACTTTTCTTCTGAAAGTAAGTTAATTGAATATATTTTCATTAGAGAGCAACGCTAAAACATACTACAAAACTTAATTTTTATTAGCAAATTTTCAAGCAATCAAGGACTAAATGTTTTACACATAGCTACATACTAACAGGAGCATCTTGTTGAGAGTTGACGTTTTTATAAATCTGAAAATGAACAGCAAAAACTTATGCATATAATTGTAATTCAATTTCACAAGAAAGCACAAATTTTATTATCACATCGGGAAATTTACTTTTTCAGTATTAAACTCCATTTTATCATCAGCTCAAATCTCATTTCATTTCAATCTCGTTAAAAAGTTGTGAATTTAGAAAGAGAACATTGCAATTTCCGGCAAAAACAGTGGCGAACGGTATAGGTACATAAAATAGTTATAAAGTTTATTCAATTTTTTTTATTCGTAAAAGCAACTCAAAAGTTAGAAAACACGTTCTCCTTCCAAAAAATTTCCCCTTTTCCTTATAATTATGTACTTGACATAAAAACAAGATTATTACTCACAATCAGTTCAGCAGTGGTTTATAGTTTACAGTCATATGGCAGCAAAAGTAATCCAAATCTTCTTCATAGCAACATATTTTCTGTCAAAGATAATTGTCCTTTCGAAAAAATAGAGTACAAAAGAATTTTTTTGGTTCGTCGTGTCACCGTCGCCCTTATAAACATCTGTACTCATAGTGTCTACAC
The DNA here is from genome assembly GCA_034694325.1 of Entomobrya corticalis. Classification (NCBI taxonomy): domain Eukaryota; kingdom Metazoa; phylum Arthropoda; class Collembola; order Entomobryomorpha; family Entomobryidae; genus Entomobrya; species Entomobrya corticalis. The sequence continues at coordinate 51,577 of JAQFYG010000096.1, forward strand.
ATAAAAAAGCCTTAGGCCATTCGCTGATGTCTTCCAACTAAACAATAACTTTTTACTCTCTAGACTCTCCAGATAAGTTGTCCAGATAATGTGTAATGGTAGACGTGGCTGTTATACTCAAGAACTAGCAGTTATATAGCTGAGTCAACACAAAATCCGCTAAAAAATTCCAAAAGAAAGGCTTAACGTTGCAATTGAGCGCTTTGTGTTGTATTCTTTTCTTCTGTCTTTCTTTCTGTATCGCTTCGCCCACTTTCATAGTAGCTCAAGCCCACACCAAAAAAGAAAGTTTTTGTGGTATTACCAGAATAACATTGCACTCTGCTTACTTTCACTCCATTGAATGTGCCTTGTGCAGCTTTTGGTTTTTCTGAGTAAAAAAAAAGACTGAAGTGAGAAAATCCAATGAAACCACAAACTATACTACAGACATCTTATAATACAGCCAATATACGACTTTTGAATTGCACTTTTCCTGCTTTCTTTTTAAGGATACTTGAGACAAGTTTTGAGCAAGAGCAGAGAAGGCATAACTGCCAAAAGTCCAAAAATCCTTTTGGGGAAAATGAAAATGTACTTGTACAAATGTTATAGGATTTAGGTTTGGACTATGCAATAAATATAATTGCTACAAGCCTTTTTTGTTATTTTTTTCTTGTTTAAAATTGAGCTTTGGAAAGTAAGATTCAGAAAATGAGGGTTCCGTATGGCCTATAAATATATATAAAGCCAAAATTGCAGTAGGAGCGGAATCAAATTTAAATCATGATTGTGCATTCATTCATGATAGCAGTAGGTAGTAGATACTATTCGATAAAATTAAGAGGATTTTTCTCAATAATCGTGTCACATTGCCTAGAAATAATACAAGTTTATAGATTTAGTTGAAGATGATAATGAAGACTACAGAATATAGAGCTGACTTGATTCGTAAATTTGTAGGTACTAAATACATTACAAAATATAGGGAAAAAATATAAAATATGACCGATTTATACAAGCAATAAATATAATATTCTTACTCGACAAGTTCCCGTCTTTTGTAAAGGAGATGTACCCTTCCTTTTTGTCTTTTTTGTCGTCATCGTTTTTTGTGTTTCCTTTTTGTGCATGTCATATATTATATGATGATGTCGGTTTTTCTTCAATAATAATAAATCCCAGTATTTGAAGTTCATACATTCATGCATGAGGAAAAAAAGAGGAAGTAAAAATAGCGGCCATATTTGTAACGGTTTTTTTTATTCGGGAGTACCATTTCTTTTGTAAAGAATAAAAAAGAGAAAGAAGACGTCATCAATATTACTATGAAGGCTTCTGCAAGGAATTAGGATAGGTAGTAAAAAATGGGATAGAAATCCAAAAATAAAAACCAGGAGACGGAGACACACGTGCTCATGTAATCTTTTTGGGAAACTCCTTTTTAAAAATGGAATGCAAAAAAGGGGGACAGACAGAAAAAAGGCGAAACTAAGAAAATGGCTTACGACGACATAAATACTGCAATCGGCATAATAATAATTTGCTGTCTTTTTTTTAGCGAGTTAAGCAAACCAAAGTATAAAATTCTTTTCCTTGAAGGGTTAGTTGAAACTTGAGAGTGGGATGTTTTGCTTGAAGGAAAAAATTTAAAAGTGAAGATTGAACAAGCGACTGAAACACAAACCCCAACCACCACCAGCTAAAACCCTTTACTTGACTGACGAAAAGTTAAGTTGCTTTAATGTAAACGACGACATTCTCAGTGTACCTATTATGTATGCTAGAGCTAGAAGGTTTTCCGGATGGATAGCAAAATTGGTGGGAGTTGGTCGGACAAGACCAGAGTCGAGATTTGAAACATAAAAAACTGATCTCT